>VMDR010004253.1:0-62159 GCA_007922815.1 Macrotus californicus
CGCCCCGCCGCGCGAGTCCTCTCCGCCCCTCCTACCGGTCTGGATGTAAGTTTCTTAGTTTCTTGGTTGTCAGACTTCCATACGGTTCGATTTTCTGTTAGTTCTGGTTGTTTTTTGTTTTAAAATTTGTTGTTGTCCTTCTTTTGGTTGTGAGAGGCGGCACAGTGTGTCTACCTACGCCTCCATCTTGGCCGGAAGTAGGTTTTTAATTTTTTTATGCTTTCTAAAACCCAATTCTTAGCTTCAGTGATTCTCAAATTGCTTTCCTATTTTTGGTTTTATTTATTTCTGCTGTAACCTTTGTTATTTTCTTCTTCTTGCTAAGTGGGGCTCAGTTTGTTCTCCTTTTTCTAGATCCTTGAAGTGTAAGGTTAGGTTGTTCATTTAAAATTTCTTCTTTTCGAATGTAGGTATTTATTGCAAAAACTTCACTCCTACGGCATACTCATTATTTACAAGGACTTTCAAGTCCCCACAGTGACCTCATGTCCTTATAACCTGCACACAATGAAAGCCTTGTAATGCCAGGTTAGCCCTTCATTGCTCTTAGCCTCTTCTGGGCCACAGTGACACAATAAATAGGAGCTTTTTAAAAGTTTCTATCTTATTAGTTTCAGACTTATTCATTCCCGTTTCATCAACACAAGATAAAAAGCACTAGTGAACATCCAGCTTCATGGTCTTTGTAATGTTTTTGAAATCAGTTATTTTCTTCTGAACACCCATGTCCTTGTGATGCGCACATTGTTTTACTATGCCTGAGATTAAGTTCCTCCCATAAAAGCCTTTACTTCCTAAAATTATTTCAATTCTGAAAACAAATGTGGTCATATTCAATGCCTAGTGCAGTTAACTCATCATTAAGGGAGCTAGAGAGCCCAGCTACTGTCAGGGAGAGTTTTGTATCCAAGCTCGTGGGCTACGAGTGAGTAATAAATGACTTTGAAATCTGGTTGACTCTTTCGGTGGTTGAGTAAAATGTTCATTGTGAAAGAAAACAATTAAAATAGAGAAGGAAACAGGAGCTTCCCTGGGCTGGCTACTTCATCCCTCACTTTTTCTAACTCTAGTTAGTCCTAAGTACTACACACATTGACCAAACATCTCATGACAATATTAATCAGAAGGTGGAGTCTGCAGGAGGAAAAGCCACGCACAAATCAGCATGTTCAGTGGAGTTAGAAGGGATGGGTTCCATACAGAAATGTTTTCAAAATATAGCCAGTATAGATAGCATCCCAATGCTGCTGAATGAAGAGAGATTTTCCTGTCAATTAATTGGGTGCTACTAATTGCTTTAAGCATGACTGTTCACTATAGACTGCATAAAGTTCTCTGAAGCTGAGAACCTCCACAAATTGTTCATCATGATCTTTCGATCTGGAAAGATAGAATTCTTATAAAGCTAGACTTGCTCAGTCACTGCCAGAGTTTGGTTCTATAAACCTACCTGTCAGTCAGAGCAGGCATTTGACATGCCATATTTAGTACCAGTTGTTCAGAAGGGACCATACTAGCCACTGGGGTGAATGGTAAATAGACAAAATAAATATGATGCTTGCCCTCAAGGAGTCTACAATGTGGTGGGAAACAGATAAGCCAACAAATCAATTACAATACAGGCTTGTGTGTTTTTGAGTATAGTGATTTTCTTCATACCACATGCACACATTGTTTACCATACCGCAGATTATATTCCTCCCATAAAGGCCTTCACAATTCCAAGAGGGGACACATTTTAACACAGCCCTTTTTGAGACACTGTTGTACTACTATATGGGTGGCAACTTTATGTGCGAGTTGAGGGCCAGGGCATACTTCAACGTCTGCCCCATTAGTGATCCATCATTATAACTCTTCCAGAGAACACAAAGCCAGGCGCACATGCTATCAGTGGTTTAAAAGTATGGAAATGTAATTCCTCTCTGCAGGAGAGAAGGGGGCCTCAGAACACACAGGCTTCAAGGGATGAAAGGTAACCCCAGCATTTCCCTGAGAGAAATGTTCTGTCGGAGCAACTGTTTAATTAACCAGAGCATCTTATTTTTCTAGCAAATCTAGGTTATGCACTGATTTAGTCCCCCTGACCCTTTCCGAAGCAAGATTTCTTCTACTCTTTGGAAAGGAGTTGGAAAGGAAGAAAGCACATGGAAGTGGAGCTATCCAACGGGCCTGGGAACAGAGAAAAACCTCCAATCACCTCATCTCACCACACACACACACACACACACACACACACACACACACACACACGCACACCCTATTCCTGAACTCTGGAGGACCCAGGCTGGGGTGGACGTTGGGGAGAAGTGTGGTGGGGTGCTGAATTGAACTCCAACCACTCCTTCCAGCACTACTCCATCTGTGAAGCCATTGTAAGTCAGTCCCTCTTGTGCCACCATGGGTCACTGATTCCTCAAATAGCTTTCTGTTTCACAATTTCTTATATGAACCTGGCTAGAAAGTACAGCAAAGAGTTAATGCAGTCTTGCTGGGAAGACCGCCACAACTGGGAAAATGATGCTTAGGTTTATGACTGGTCTGCTCCCAGGGGGCCCACTGTTCTGCCCCAGGTAAATACATTATGGCTCAATTTTCTTGGAGATTTGTGGTTTGCTCTAGAACACTGCTCCTCATTTCTGGAAGCATGAATGTCCTTCTCAGGTTCGTAGGAGTCTTCTGTCATTCCCATTTCAGGAATTATTAAGCCACAATTTTAAAAAGCAGATTTCCTATGTTGAAATGAAATGCAGAGACAGTTCAACCATTTTTCACTCAAAGCAGATGTTGACAATCAGAGGATTTATGTCTTGGGAGAGAGAGTTGAACTGAGGCTGAGTGGTAATGGGACTCAAGAGAGCTAAACGCTGTGATTGTATGATGTACTCAGGGTAAATTGAGACAAATGCTTTTGTAAAAATCAGGGCCAAAAAAAAAAAAGGATAAATTGCAAATCAGTAGAGGCAAACAAAACAACCACAATTTAGATGAATCAGAATATAGAAAAAATTCAAAGCACTATGGAATTTCCTGAAGAGGAAATTTGTCCATGTATTTATTCATACATGGCCAAATATTTTTAATGCTCAAAAAAGAACAATGAAAGTAGCATAAAAGAAAAACAAAACAAATTAATGAAAAGATTTGTCAAATATATATGGTGCTTCTTATGAAACCGACTGGATAGCAAGATTATCCCAGGCAGGACATGTCAATGAATTTACATTATGGAAGCACTGAAAGAAAAATGTTTTTTAAAACCTTAAGAGAAAAATATGTAAAATGTATTTATGTTTACAGAACAGATAGGGAAACAATGTAGAATTAAACACAAGTTTAATTTTTCCACTCATTTTTAAAAGAATGAACTTAGAAAGGTATTTTGGTTCATTCCTCTAAGTATATAGAACTAGCTTAAGTTGGATAATTTTACAAACTGCTTTCTTAAATATTTCAAGCTATCTGTTCCTTAATAACGGTTATTTTGACCTTAATTATCTAGAAAATTATTTCAACCTTAACTTCGCTTGTGTAATCAATCTTGAGATGTGGATTAATTATCCCATACATACCAATAATATTCCAACCATTCAATTTGGGTGGAACTTCCAGGGTATGGGTTTTTGAGGATTAGTGATACTTTTTGTGATGCCAACAAAGGGAACAGAAGGTTTGGCCCCTAACCTCTCTGGAGAAAAAAGGCACAGTGTTATGTGGGGTCGATAGCCAACGCTTACCGCAAAATTCCCACGTGAGCCAAGGAGGATCAAGGATGGGAGAGGGTGGGCTTTGATTCTGGACAGATTTGGAGTGGAATTCCAGCTTCACTGATGACCGGTCACGTGAACCTGGATCAGCTGTAGCCTTTAGAGCATTTGGGTTTTTCGTTTGGAAGAGAAGAACAGCAACACTTACCAGACAGGGTTGGTGTGAGAACTAAGGTACCGCAGGTGAGCACAGTGCACGCAGTGTGCGCCCAGTGCGCCCGAGTGCCCTCCTTCTCTCAGAGGAGGGAGAGGCCTTAGAAGCCATTTCGTTTAAACCTTAACTTTAAAAGAGACAGTTTTTAAAACTGACATTTAACAAAGTGGACATTGTCAACAAGGGAATTCCTAGTTTCAAATTTAAAAATGCTGTTATTTGTATTTAAGGTTGGAGAAAGAAAGAAATTATGGGCAGCATGCATGTTTGGGGATTTTGAAAATACACACAGATGCAGAATGTTAAAGACACAAGACATACACATAAAACTATACATATATACAGAGGCTTTTAAAATTTTTTTGAGGACTGGCAAGACTTCAAAAGTTTAAGAAGAATGTAAGAAGATGATCTTACAGCTTTGGGTTGTAAAATGGTGTTTTGGGTCCCAAAGCACCAAACAAACAAAGCTGGTGTTCTTTACCTACCATGATGTAACCAAAACTCTTGGAATTCCAAGTGCTGAGCTGTTTAGTACCCTTCCTTTCAGCAGGATCACCATCCACTTTAGTTTATATCTGACTGACCTCGAGGAACTGAGATTTCATTAGAAGACGAAGTTATCACCAGAATACCTATCGTCAGTTGTGCCTGTATCTGTTTTGTTAATAACTATTTATTTCTTTTGGCTCAGCCAAATACAGCATGCTACACCTGAGGGCCAACTGGTAGACTAAGTTTGGAAGATCTAAGGAAGCTCTGTAGTTTTTGCAAGTTAAAACCCATGACAATTATCTTATAGATATCCAGTTTTTATCCAGCACACACATGGTACAGGGACAGACTACCAGACAATAAGCTTCTTACACAATTTCTGACAAGGGTTCTTGTATTTGTGGGCGTACTTCAAAGGTTAGGAGTCTTCCCTGAAAGCACTAGCAATCCTGATTTTTAATTTTGCCATCTACACATTAATTAATTTATTTTTTTCATGCCATAAATTTATTTACAAACACATCTAGTATGTCCAGTTGAACAGTTTGATTCATTTTTCAAAGAGACTGCACCTCTTAAAATGCTCCTCTTCATATCTGTTTCATGGATTAACTAAAACATCCTTATTTTTTAAGCAGTTGGTGTCTAACTATGAGGAAAGGTGCAGCAAATCCAGATCCAAAGTATAAAGTCATCATAGCTAATAACCGCCACTTGTTTTCCACTGAAAATGGCAAATTCTTCCCTGGTCCTTCCTCATAGTGACTCCTACAGACCACAGAGGTGGTGAATCTCCGAATGCTCTGCCCCAACATTTTGCTGTTGGAAGCCCTGCGAAATGGGCATAAACTGAGAGCAGAAAATATGGCGCTACCACGCTAAGACCTTACACATTAATTTAAACACATCTTGAAGATTTTAAAAAGTTTTAGTGCATACTTCCAGTGATTTCCTATATTAGCCTTGAAATAAGAACTTCTCTGAAGTGCTCCATAATTCAGAAACTAGTAGTGGAAGATTCCATAGTATAATTTGGTGCATGGAAAAACTGAGGGTAAGGTTGATTTGCTACCTAATCCAAGTATTCCAGGAAGACAACTACCCAGCCAAAAACACAGTATCTTGGCTTCAGTCTGCCATAGAGGTCACTTCTTCCTCTTCATTCGTTCTCACCAGGGAGTGAGGTTGTTCTATGGTTTTCCATTAGAAATTTAATTTTCTGATTGGAGACCGAAAACCAAACTGGCTGCAAACAGAGCTCCTGCTGGTTTCTGTTGAAATGTATCTATGAGCTCTGTGTTTGGAAAATAGGAGCCCTCTGGCCAGACTTTCAACTGTTTGCAGCCTTGATATCTAAATTTCCTTTAAAACAACAACAAATGGAATCATGTCATCACATGAATGATGCATGATAACACTAAACTGGATTAAAGCCATTTAATATATCACAGTTTATTGCTATGACAGTGTCCGATTAATAGTCACCATCTGTATTTTCTGGAAATACAGCTGCTTCCTCAATAGTCCGTCTTGAAATTAAGACCTTCAAAGCAGAAGACAGATGATGGATATTGAAATAAAAAATAGTTTTCATTTGCAGTAGTGTATGAAAATGATAAAATTAATGACCATGGGAAGTAAGGTTAGAAGAGTCTTATTTCCTATGCTTTAGAAAGAATGTGACAGAAAAACCTGAGAAAGACATTCCCCGGCCCCCCCCAAAGGAGTCAATGACAAAGCAATTATTTCAGTTGGTTTTCTGGAGTAAAATGATATGCCTTATGCAGGCAGCTGAATTCCCTCCAGGAACAAGCTACTGATGTGTGGCCCATAGTAGGCATCTAAAACATTTGCTGGTTGGATGAGGGAATGAATGAACTGATTTGATGAAGTATGAAAATCAGCCCTGAGGGCAATTAAAGGGTCCTGCCACTCAGGCAACCTCTCTGAGGCTGTGGGGAACATTACTGCCAGGTGCCAATATTTCCAGCTCTCTTTTCTCTCTGGGCACATGGGCAGGCCACGCTTGCTTGCTCCATTGAATTTAGGCATAGCTACGTGAGCTGTGAAGCGTGAGTAGAAGTGACATAGGTCCCTTCCAGGAGGTATCTAAGACTGGGTGTGTGATCCTCACGCTGCCCCTCCCCTGCAACCATGGGTGTGGGATCAAGAGTTGATACGGAGAAGCTGCAGCAGCTTGCATTGCCAAGCCAGCAAGAGGACTGCTGCTCTGGAGAACTGCCCAGATCCACAACAGACTTTGAGCAAGAAAGCAACCCTTGCTGTTGAAAGCCAATGTGTGGTAGAGGGTATAATCCAAAGATGAGCAGGCTGGTCCTCACTCTGTCCCATCCGACATGCTCTTCTTCAGTGTGAATTTCCCATACCCCCAGTGAGAGGTGGACTCTGTGCCCTCTCCCCTTGGACCTGGGGGGCAGTGGTGATACAAAGTCAGGGAAAGCCCGGAAGCTTCTCTGTGGGCATTACTCTCTTGGAACACTTGCCCCCTGCTTGCTCCTTCTCAGAGTCCAGCCAGCACAGAGCCCAAGCTGTGCAGAGAGTTCACATGCTGGTGCCCTTGTCAAGAGTCCAGCTGGTCAAAGTCATCCTAGTCAGGCACCAAACATGTGTGTGAAGAAGCTTCCAAATGATTTCAACCCCCAAGCCATCAGAGTGCTCCCAGCTGAGACCCCTGACACCACACAGCAGGAACAGGACATCACCACTGTGTTGCATCTGATTTCCTGACTCACAGAATTTGTGAGCATAGCAAAGATAAAAAAAATAACATTTTCAGTTTTGGGTAAAAGTGCCCTACATGGTACCAGCATTCTGGGAAGTGACATAGGCTTCATCTGTGTGGAGCATTCTCCTTAACTATAAGCCACATCCCAGGACCTCATTCATGTATGTGAAGTTTATCACACTGAATTTACTGGTGCACAGAGATTTTTAGTGTTTCCTCCAGGCAAGATTTATTCTGAACATAGCCATATCCTTCTGTGCCTCAAGGAAACAAATGGTAGGTTTAAACACATTTATACACGATAAAATGTTATGAAGGAAACTGGGAAGCTCATACTGTGGATGATTGGTTGATATTTCAGAAAGAGCTGGCATCGAAGCCATTACTCTGCTAGATCTAAGTTTCCGATATTGCCATGTAAGCTGGGAGATTTCTTAAGTAAATATTTCTTCTCCTCTTCAAACTATTTAAAAAAATCCAAAAATAACACTTTAACAAAACCTCTAGAACTCACATCACATTATATATACAAGCATGGATACCAGGAATGGAAAAGCACAGAAGAAAATCATCAATATTGCACATAGCAATAATACTGATCAATTAGCTTAATTTTAAGGTTCCACAGCTCTAGGGACAAATGGACACCATGAATGCACACTAGTGCAAGCATCTAGGAAGGTCTAGTTCACGGTTTCTTAATTAAACTGTGGGGACTAATTTTCATTATTCATAATGTGTTGGAATATATGTGTCCTAGAGAAAATATAAAATGTATACTACTAGTTTGCAGAGTGGGCAAAATATATATTTCAACAAAGAAGCAAACCAAGAGTGGGGAAATCCAGAGTGAGGAACCAACTACATGCCACAGTCAATGACATGAGGGATCATTTCATGACATTCTCACCTCACTCATAGCAATGAGACAGTCAGAGTGGACAGAAGTCTATCAGGCCCACAGTCTAGGACAACGGGCACATTTGCTAAGTATCATACAACTGACCAGAGGCAAGCTGAAGTATTAAAAAGCACACATGGGATTTGGTATTGGCAAGACCTGGAACGATATCACAGCTGCTCTGTTTACTTGCTGTTTGACCTTGCAAAGATAACTTTTCTATGTCTCGGTTTCCTTATCTTTGATGTGGGCGTAACGAAACCTGTTGTGCAGGATTACTTTAAGGAGGGAAGTCATATGTATAAAATGCTCGGTATGGAGTGAGCACTTAATAAAGGGTGCTTACCCTTATCATACTTCAGTGGGAAAGACAGTAGTGATCTCGCCAACACAAAGCTACATGCATTAACCCTTGGATTGCAAAATCCAGCCTCTGATTTCTTCCTGATCATATGCTGAGAGAGCTGCAATTTGGATTTAGGTGAAAGCTGTAGCCTGTCCTCTCACCTTGCCCTCTCATTTTGCTCCCGAGGGCAACTCCTCTCTCAGCAGATAGCTAAGGACCAGTCCCAAATTCACCTGTCCTGGTCCAGGTCTGACTCCTTATTCCACACAAAAGCCACATGCAAAACTGGCCAGGAAACTGTAGTTTCCCCTGCTGGGCTTTTGTCAATGACACTGAAATGAGTGTTATTATATAACAAGCGAATGGCGGAAGTGATTTGCAAGCCAATTACTCACACACACACAGTCCATGTTGCATTCTAAGAAATTCTTTGATTTGCTCAGGGTGGGTTGCTGCTTTCATGATTGTCTTTCCTCCTCTCATTTCTTCCTTGTCTCCCTGCCAACTGCTCCCCTAAGTCTTCTGCTTTATTACACACACACACACACACACACACACACACACACACACACAATTATTTCTGCAGGGCTGCAGGGAGCTGGCTGCCTCATCCTTGTGTACTCCTCTGTACCCAAGCAGGACGGCTGGGTCTATTTGGTCAGGTTTGAAACAGTATCCAAATGCCAGGCTGCTTTGCAGCAAAACCTGTTGATGATGAAGTTCCTTGCCTCCGGAGAGGGCCCTGCTGACCAGTGTCAAAATCAGACTTACAGGCTTTACAATTCCTTTAACTGGTTTTGATGATCACTTTTTAAGACCCCGGAGGATCTGTTGATACCTTCCCATAATAGTAGTTCACCAAAATTGGGTTCTAAAGTTTAAAATGAAACAAAACATTTGTGAATATATTTCTTCCTCGACATGGAAGGGACAGTTTCCAGGCAGAGGACTCACAAAACTGCAGATCTTTCAGCGGGAAGACCCTTGAAATAAAGGAGTTCAGCTCCGTGGTCTGTGTGTGAGGAAGCAGAGCCTCTGGGAAGTAGCACTGAGAACTCAAGTAATTTACGCTGTGGCGACACTTGCAGGCTATGAAAATAGTGTCTCGACCATTTAGTGCTTATGGGGGGTGTCCAACCTGTGGCTTGGCTGTGAATGTGACCCAACACAAAATTTCAAATTTACTTAAAACATGATGAGATTTTTTTGTGATTACGTGTCGCGGTGTCTTTAACGTGTGGCCCAAGACAACTCCTCTTCTTCCAGTGTGGCCCAGAGACGCCAAAAGGTTGGACCCTCCTGGGTACTTGGTGACACATTTTTAACTAGGTAGCTATTTAGTCTTACACTGTCCTTCTTGCATTTTACTTATTATTTATGTGTTTGTTTATTCTCTGCCATCATCACAAAGGATTCAAGGTCGTGTCCTTCGAACATGAAGAAACATTACATGAAGAAGCAGAAACGCTGGTTTTTCGAGCTGTTTTCTCAACAGCAGTGATGGATTCCCACTCTCTTGTCGGATTCATGTAATTGATTCAGTTCGTTTGTGAAGCTGAGGCGAGGCGTGTGGCTGAGAAACCCAGTGACGCTGCCGTGTGAGCACACACACACGAGTGCGCCATTCATTTCCAAATACGACCAGCTGAGCTACCTGGTTTTGCCTCATATAAACCACAGCTTAAGAAATATCATGACCTATCATGATCCATTCATAGCAAGGAAGAACAACGAACAAGAGTATAAATTATAATATGGGGAAGACCAAATATTTGTTTAGGTAAACTTCTGCTGAAATGGCGGCCATTAGTAGTTAATAATCCCTGAGGTTTGGATGCCACTTCAGTGTTGACGAAATGGGCAGCCACCACCCTCATTTTCGAGATGTGGGATCTGAGGCTTAAAAAGATGAAAGGACTTGCTGGAAATCCCAAAACCAAAAAGGGGCCCTCCCAGGACTGGAAGCCAGAACCAAGGGCTCATTCCACCAAACCAAAGTAATCCGAGGTGCTGACTTTTTGAGTAAAGGCACAGTGACCTACAAGGATGCTTCTAAGTTGTCAGTGAGAGGAAGTGCAAACAAAAGGTAATTCATGATTTTGCAGACCTTTCTTTCCAGCTGCGAAAATTAGTACATTGAAAAGTATAGATATACACACATTTTTTACACATGGCTTTCCTAGGCCACCTCTCTTTTTATTCAGAAACTTTCTGTTTTTACTGCACTTTTCTTCTAAAACATACGTTAGATCCTTTTCTATTCAAAACCAGGCAATGGCTTCCCATCTTACTCCAAGTCCAAGTCAAAGTTACTATAATGCTCTATAAGGCTCTTCACAACCTGACCTCCAGACAGCTCTGAAATCACCCCCTACCATTCACCATTAGCCCCACTTATGCCACCCCAGCCACTCTGGTCTCCTGGATGCTTCTGGGACCTGACAGGTCTGTTTCTACTCCAGGGCTCCACACTTGTTCTGCTGCCTATAGCAGTGTCTCTTCAAATGCCCTCCCTGGATTGCTCTCATCATCTCTGGATTTTTGCTCATAATTACCACATCAGTGAGTTCTTCTGCAGATCTGCCCTTTGACTCAGGCAAGAAGGGCAACTGTCCTGGGTTTCCTACCTTAGAGGTTCCTGCTCCCATCCATCCCTCTCCAATGGGGTGAATACGCAGGGTGAAGGTGAGGTGCCTCAGAGCCCACACGCCCCTCTGCACTGCTAGACAACATTCTGGGCACCACAGCTCCTGGCTCTAGTGGCCCTGGGCCCACTTCCAAGACAGAGCTGCCAGTGGCACATTCCTAGTCCTCAGAAGGCCAGGAAGCAGAGTGGTTATTATGGGCTGTGTGGGTGGAACTTGGACTTGTAGGCTACAGTGTCCACATGCATGTGCTGGAGAGCCCTTGTGGTACAGCACCTTGCTGGAGGTAGAAAGAGAACAAGTGGGAGGGACATTGACTAGAGGCTCACTGGTCACTTTCTAGAGCAGGCTTCTGAGAGTTCTGACAATGTCAAAGTTGAGTATGGCCTTCTAAAGATGCAGTGAAGGGTTGCTGTCAAGGTGGGAGGGTGGTCCATGTTTGGTGTCACAGTTTACCAAATACAGGGTCTGGCAGTAGTGACGCCGGCGTGAGTGTGGTAGGCAGGGTAATGATGTGGGTGTGACAATTTGTAGTTTTAATTTGAACATTTCACCTAAAACGTTATCTGGTGTGCTTGAGTGTGATATTGTTATGTTACAGAATTATGTGCTTATGATTATGCAATAAAAGATTTTGCAATAAAAAGGAGGTGCTATTTGTGCTGGACCCTGTTTTAGACATATAGCAGGCAGTCCTGCATTGGGACTCTCCCCTCAAGCCCTGCAAACACGAGAGGTGTGTCAGGCTGTCCATGGCCACTCTGTAATTGCCTCTCTTCCCATGGACACGCCTTCTTTTTCTTTATCTCCCTAGCACTTACCGCCATCTGACACAGTACTGGTTTAGTCTGTCTCCTACATGGAGAGCCGAAGCTCCCTTGAGAACATGATTGATTTTTTGTTCTGTTCGTTGTGATTTCCTCGGCACCTTACATAGCCCTTAGCACACGACAGACACTCAAACATTTGTTGAATGAACAAAAGGTCGATGGTGATCCTTAATGAGTACCTACCACTTTGTATGTGTCACGTCATTTAAGTTGAACTAACCTTGTGAGTCTATTATTTCCATTTTGTAGAGCAGTCTCAGAGGGGGTCCCACAGCTTCCACATAGGAGAGCTAGAGTTTGATCACAGATTTCTCCACCCCAAAGCCTACGTTCTCTCTCCTATATTGCTTTTGGGGAGGCAAAGATCCAAATAGTAAGTTTAGAAAACTTATGATGCAAGGATTTCTAATCCATTTGTCTGGCTGGGTGACTCTCTTTGTTAAACTCAAGAGTGTACTGAATTGACTAGAGAACGCGAAGGATGGTAAATTATTTCTTTCAGCATTTGGAATTTATTTACTTGCTTTGCTTAGCCTGGTAGGGATAGCAATAAAATGCATATTAGTGGGAAAAATTAATATAAACATGGTGCATAGACTGAAAATATTTGAAAGGAGAATAAGTATTTTCTACTATTCAGATGTGTTCAGGACACGCCACTCACACACTGGTTCCAGGCGGGGATGGGACAACTCTCAGTGGTCCATAAAACAGCCTGCACTCTGGAAGAGAGGCAGAAATTGAGGGGGAATACAACTTTACTGGCTGGCGGTTATCTAATCTTAGGTTTATTCATACTGTTTCTATTTGGCTTGGACTATGAAAACTTCATTGTTAGCATGTCATGTGGACTGCGAGGCGAGATACCGTGGAAGAATTACAGATGTCTAGATACGGCTGCTTCTCAGCAAAGTTTCCTCAAGTCTTGTGACTGCTCTCTTTTTCCCAAGATGTTTCATTACCTCCGAAATCTAGGTCATAATTCAAGGCCAAACTCATGTTCCGAGAAATAGTCCAAGGAATGTCCTGTCTGAAGGCCTTGTCCCCGAATACGTCAACACCAAGCTGCCTCTCCTCTAGAGACTGTCCTCTGAGAAGTTTTTTCAATTACAGTTTGCATCCAATGTTATTCTGTACTAGTTTCAGATGTACAGCAAAGCGGTTAGAAAATCACGTACTTGTTGGAGTGGTCCCCTCACTGTTTCAAGTACCCGCCTGGCCCCATATCTACTCATCACAAGGTTATTGACTGTATTTCCCATGCAGTAACTTACATCTCTGTGGCTGCTCCGCAACTACCACTTTGTACTGCTTAATCCCTTCACCTCTGTCACCCAGGCTTCCCCAACCCCCTTCCCCTCCGACAGCTGTCAGTCAGTTCTCTGTGGCAGATTGTCCTTTAAAACTTCTGTTTTGAATCACAGCCCTTTGGGCTAAACTTTGGAAGTCATAAATATCTGGATGTAAAAGAGAGCTCATTTTATTTCAAGAGCTGTGAAGTCCTTCTGTGCCAGATTTTATTCCACCAGAGAGAAATACCAACCTTCCCTACCATTTTTTTTTTTAAACTTTGGCCTTCCTACTTGAGTTCCAGGAATAACATCCATTCATTCGACAAATATGTATTGAGAGTTGCTACGTGCTCTGCCTGGAACAAAGACTTAAAATGTAGTCACCACATTCACAGACAGACTCAACATGGAAAAAAAATACGACTAATATCCAGGGACAGTGGTTTACTGACTGTGATTTTCAGTGTAAAGAAAATGCCACCTAAGATGGTTCTGACCCAGCTTTCCTCAAAAAGTCAAAGATTCTAATTCCTTCATTCTTCTGTAAAAGGAAGTTTGTGTAGCTGAGGCGAAGGCACTGTCTTGGATCTGAACTAGGCACTTCTTAGTGGGTCTGGGGACAGAACTCACTGGCAGCCCAAATTTGTATCAGCATAGTTATCTTCTCGGCTTCCTAAGCAAGGCACCAGATTTTGGGGGTGGGGGCTCTTGGACACTTCAAAGGGGTGAAGTACAAATGCCACCATGTCCAGTGTGACTACTACTTTCTGGTTGATGAGATGTCCCATCTGGGAGAGGACCTGCCCCTGTTCCCTGAACAGAGCAGGGCCTGAAAAGTTGCTTATGCCACATGCAATGTAAGTTCAGAACACAGATCAGGGAAGTAGGCACAGGATCGCAGCATGTCCACACCAGACAGGACCTTGGGCCTCATTCATTCAAACACCTCAGTTTACTCTTAGGAGTCTGAGATTCTTCAACCCTCACGTTTCTACACTGAGGGCACACAGTCTCATCTCTTTGAAGACACTGGAACACCTGAAAGTGAGGGAAGAACCGAGGGAGTGAAATCCTGATGATTTTATTCCTTATTTTTCTAGAGCCTCTAATTTCACTTCTTGGTAAGTCATCTGTCTTCATATTTTAACATTGCTTTGGGTGAGTTTTGGCAATCTTTAAAGAATGCCCTGAAAAATACTTTTTGTTTGTGTGTCCCAATACCTTCTTCCCAGATGAGAAATATACTCATTAATTTTCCATTCATACATTAATTAACATTTAATTACTTTCTTGCTATATTCCTTCCATGGTACGAGGCTTCTCTTTAAGGCAAATGTTTGCTAACGTCACACTTTGGGTATTCAGAGCACCTGTGGGGTGTGCTGAGTGACGGTCCTTTTATCCAGTCAGGGGGCAAGGCATCAGAGTCCCTGCGCTGTCTGAACCCTCACAGCAGCAGAGGAAGGGGAACTCCCTTATCTCTGTTGTCTCTGACCCACAGCAAAAGTGGATTGTCAACACCTTAGGCAAATATCTCAGTCTACTGCAATTACTGTATGTGTGCTGAGCTAGACCATGAGCATGCAGAGAACAAGACAGGGTCTTTTCCATTTCCTTAGTATTACTTCAGCTCATAACTCCGTGAAAGGAAGGAAAGAAGACTCAGGAATGAAGAAGGAATAACGAAATGTCTAGAGATCACTGATGAGCCACCAGGGAGCTTCTGATTTGCTTACTGTTTATGAAAAACACATTCTTACTAAACACAATTGAGTAATTTACTAGTGTAGTGCCCAGGTTTTGGTTTGGTATGTGTCCCACATTCTTTCATTTTCAGAACTTCTTCCGGTTCACTTCCCATGATTTTAGTAGGACCAACAGGTGGATCTGTGGCCCAGGCTAGGCAGTCAGAATGCTGCATTCCTCTGGACTCACTGGTGAGAACAAAGGTGAGCATTCGACTCAAGCAGGCACAACTGGAGTTTCTTCACAGAGACGAAAATATATGCTAAGAGAAGCTTACTCCCTTTGAGACTGTGAGCTGCAAGGAAGGGTCCCATGAACCTGGAAAGGCTGCAGCCCATCTTTTATTTCATGTGGAGAAAGCTTGTTCACACCCAGAGCCAACACAAACAAAAGCCCAGGTAATAGAGAGAAAGGGAAAGAGACACGATGTTTGCTGCTTGAATACTGGACACAACTGTGTCTGAAGATCAACCCATAGACTTTTTGAGCTAATGGTATTTATGTGTTTTTATGTGTTTATGTGTTTTTATGTGTTTGTTTGTGCTTGGATCAGTTTGAGTTGGGTTTCTGTTACAATTAAAAGGTCTTGATAACTAACGATAGACATTCTGGCAGGTGTGAGGTGATATCTGACTGTGATTTTAATTTGCATCTCTCTGATGGCTAGTGATGGTGAGCATATTTTCATATGTCTATGGGCCATCTGTATGTCCTCCTTGGAGAAGTGTCTATTCAGGTCCTTTGCTCATTTTTTAATTGGATTGTTTGTCTTCCTGGTGTTGAGTCGTATGAATTCTTTATACATTTTGGAGATCAAACACTTGTCTGATGTATCATTGGCAAATATGTTGTCCCCTACAGGCAGTTCCCTTTTCATTTTGATGACGGGGCGGTCTTTCAGAATGGGTATCACTAACAAATCAACGAACAAGTGCTGATGAGGATGTGGAGAGAAGGGAACCCTAGTGCACTGTTCTTGGGATTGTAGACTGGTGCAGCCACTGTGGAAAATAGTATGGAATTTCCTCAGAAAACTAAAAATGGAACTGCCTTTTGACCCAGTGATTCTGGGTAAAATATACCCTAAGAATCATGAATCACCAATTCAAAAGAACTTATTCACCCCTACATTTATAGCAGTCATATCTACAATAACCATGTGCTGGAAACAGCCAAAGTGTCCATCAATACATGAGTGGATTAAAAAACTCGCACATTACACAATGGAATACTATGAAGCAGAAAGAAAGAAGGAGCTTCTACTTTTTGTGGCAGCATGGATGGAACGGGAGAATATTACACCAAGTGAAGTAAGCCCGTTGGTGAAAAGCAAATATCATATGATCTCACCTACAAGAGGAATCTAATGAACAAAATAAACTAATGATTAAAATAGAACCACAGGCACAGAAACATGGAACAGACTGAGAATGACCAGAGAGGTGGGGAGAGGGAGATAAAGGTGGAAAGAAGGGGAAAGGATTAGTCAAAGAACATGTATGAATGACCCACGGACATGGACAAAGCTGTGGGAATTGACTGCAGAAGCAGGGGATGGGATAGGTGGAAAAGGGCAAAGGGGGGAAAATTGGGACAACTGTAATAGAATAACAATAAAAAAAAGGTCTTGATAACTATCAACACTTTCTATTTTTTAATTTAATTTAATTTTTTAAATTTTATTTATTTGTTTTTAGAGAGATGGGAAGGGAGGGAGAAAGAGAGGGAGAGAAACATCAATGTGTGGTTGCCTCTCACAAGCCCCCTACTACGGACCTGGCCTGCAACCCGGGCACGTGCCCTGACTGGGAATTGAACTGGTGACCCTTTGGTTCATGAGCTGGCACTCAATCCACTGAGCCACACCAGCCAGGAATAACTATAAATATTTTAATAGTCAACATTGTACCAGTGTGAGTAATTCCAGTGTGGTATCATGATTGACAGCCTCGCAAGAGCAGTATGAGTTAGTGGTCGTCAGGGCCTCATACCCTGTGGGAGGATCTGGATTATAGTTACAGTGACTCACCTAGACCTTATATTCCATGGTGGCTCCAGCCAAAAGTCACTACTATGCAACTAACTGCTTTGGCATTGTTCAACCTTCCCTTGGCTTCCAGAAAACCTTCATGGCCCACTCTTTTTTCTGAGGGCACTCCAGGCAAGAAAGCCAGAAAGATGGAAAGCTTTTTTTCCTTAGCTCAGACCGACTGTCTTCCTCCAACTCAGAAAAACCACAGACCTGCATCTGCTTGTTCTCAACCCAGAGAAAACTGGGGAGTGTTGCCAGAGGGCCACCCTAGCGCTACAAATAAACTGTCCACAGGAGAGAAAGGCCTTGAATTTTAAGGGAATGTTGGGCTGTTATGTTAAGTGAGCAAAACAAACCAGGCCTGTCCAAGGAATAGCCATCAGAGTTACTGACCACGGAATGTGACAAATTCCTCGAGGCAGTTATTTATTTACAAATGTAAGTATTTGCTTCCATTGTAAACACATAGTCTGTGATCTCAGCGAGGAGTCTGGGAACTTTCTGTGTTCCCCACTAACTCCGTGTTAACACGCAGCATTTACACTCCCATCTGCCCTGTTATTCACTGCGACCCAAGCCACCCACATGCACCAACGGCATGATTGGCATTTGTGGCTGGGTCTGTGTCAGAGTGAATTCTCCCCTTCGGACCCTTTCTGAGTGAGCCCTGTGACTCCAGTTTATGCCTGCAATGGCTTTACTAAATAAGACACTTTAGAGATGAAAGGCAAGAGGAAGCTAATTTCACAGCCTAGTGTGACAGCCTCTGTGCAGAGGAGGAATGAGTGAGATGTAGCTTCTGGGGTGTGGAAAGGAGCCAGAGGGGACGGACCATCCGTTCTCTCTGGGACTGCGATGTGTCATTCTACAATAGGGGTTAGCAAACTATTGCCCTTGGACCAGATGCAGCCCGCTGTGGTCTAAGAATGGTCTTCACATTTTTAAATAGTTGAAAAAAATCTGAAATGGAGTAGTATGTTGTGATATGTAAAAAGCATGTGAAGTTCATACTTGAGTGTCATAAAGAAAGTTTAATTGTAATGCTGCCATGCCTATTTTATCACATATTGTTGGTGGCTGCCTTCACACTATAATGACAGATTCGAGTAGTTAGGACACAGACTATATGGCCTGCAAAGCCAAAAATATTTACCATGTGGCTCATTACAGAAGCAGCTTGCTTACCCCTACAAAGACCTTTCCCCCAAGGCTATGGATTTATTGCTCTCCCTTGTCAGCCATCACAGGCATAACAGTACAATGGCTTAATGCCCAGGAGCCTGTGGGACTCTAGAAAGTGATTTAACTCCTGCAGAGCATTGCTTCTCTCTTCTTGTTCCTCATTACAGAGCTGATTCCAAATGCTAAAATTACTTGCTCTCACAAAGGCCTGATGCTGGTTGCAAAGGGATGGGGTTTGGATGTGCATTCATCATGACCACAGAAGAGCGCCAGGGAAGGGACCTCTGCGGGCTCCTTGTCTACAAAAGAACAGAGCAGTACATCCTCCAGAGGCATTCTGATCCCTAAGATCTCTATCCACATGACTTTATTTCTAATGCTGTGGTCATAACTATAGAAGCAAAGAGAAGCAGAAAATTGAAGGAACTGGCTGAGTGGTATCTAGCTTGCCCAATGCTTTGTCCTGAATGTCTCTGATTGTGGTAAATGGCATTAATCCTGTCTAACCAATCCATGAGACTCCTCACTTTATCAGGCAAGCTTCTTTTCCTTTTCTGAAGGAGGTAATGCTGAGATGGGATTATCTAGATAAATGCCTTAACTGTTCCCTTGATTTGGCTAACGAGGATCTGGCGGACACTGTGTTCCGCAGCCCAGAGTCAGGGTGGAAAATCGGCCTGGCACGGATTATTTTGCAAGCAATAGGTCTTTTCCTTGTGAGTCTTAAAACATCGTTGACCCTAGTCCTGTTCCAAAAGTCTTATGAAAAAGGGAAAGTTTGAGTTTGTCAGGTAATACTGTTTAAAGCCAACTTGCCAAGGCCCAAAAACCTTACAGCTGCTGCGGTTAGCACCTCATCATATTCTTCTGCAGATGTGATACACGGTCCCCATAAATGGCTGTTACCCAGTGAGTTGTGTATATGGAAAAATTGGGGGCATTTAATTCTAACCTTGGTCACAAGAACTGCCAACATTTTATCTTTCTCAGTAACAAAAGGCTTGTTAATGATTGCAGTGGAAGAAGTTCTGGTTACAGCCTAAGCAGGGCATGGCATAAAGAACATCCTAGCATCAGTATTTTGTAAGCCCCAATCTTATTTTACCTTGTGATAGGTCGTGGAAGCACTTGTGTTCAAAACTGGCTCCTAAAGCAAACCACACACTTGAGCAGCCCAGAATCATGGGCCCCAACTTTGTCTTTAACCAAGAGAGCTTGCTGGGCTCCAGGGTGTATTTTTTTTTCTTATTTTTCCTGCATGTTTTGAAGAAATGTGTATAAGTATTTTTTCATTTAAAATGAGCAGGAATAGAAAAGTAGCATAAAAATGAATTTCACTGGAATCCTCTCTTATGAAGCTGTGACACATTAAGTATGTAAAACTATATTCACCACCTTTTGGGGAGGTTGTTGCTTGGAGCCCCAGCTCCAGCAGACAGCACTTCTCGAATCAAAGAGCGTCAGAGCTGAGAGATCGCAGAACTGAGCTGGTCCTGTGGTTTCACAACCCTGGTCAAGATGGGGAGGCGGGGGAGATAGTGCACTGCCCACGGTGACCAGCACAAACTCAGGTTCTACCTCCATATCCCTGGTCTTGTGCCTCTTGGCAGTTTCTTCCACCCCATCTCCATTTTGATTGCTCATAATTAACATGATTAACTCTTTTAAAGAATTATTGCCACAAGAGTGGGAAGAGAGAGCATTGATATATTCCAGTGGACATCCAGGGTGAAGGGTGTTGTTGGATCATAATTTCTTCTGCCAGTGAGAATCCCCTGGTCAGATTTTCTCCCCCCAGCAGCAAAGCCCCATGCCTTCTAGAAAACCTGCCAGATGATGTGGCATTTGTTTTGCCTGAACCCTAGGACTCGGCGTGTCCAGATGAACACCACTTCCTGAGGAGGAGCCAGGACGTGAGGTAATGACAAAGTGAGCTGGGCATTAAGGCCACATAAAAGAAGGGCTTACATAAACATGAACATGAACGTGAACGTGAACATGAATGTGAACGTGAACATGAACATGCCCTGAAGAAGTGAGTGTTGTGCCTCTTTGGAGTTCTGTGCAAGGTTGGCACCATCAGAGATGAACCGGTAAGGCAAAGGAAGGCTCAGAGGCATGGCAGATGACACACGGGGATGTATGTGACTACATGAAGTGAATGTATTCCTGAAATCTTTCATGTCGATTGAATCACAAATATTCATTATAATATCAAAGAAGGTTTATGTCAACCTCCTGATGCTCTTTCAGTGCCAAAGTTTTCTAACTTTTTAAACTTCTCTGGCTCTAGCACTCCTGACAAGTCCATTCACTCATTCATGCCTGTATCAGATATGGATTGACTGCTTACTACAGAGAAACATTGTGCTAGGGAGACATTGTGATGAACAGAATTGGTCACTGCTGAAATGCAGCCCAGGTAAATGCAGACCTGCTATCAGGAGACACTGGCAATTCATATGCTGCAAATATCTGGCCGAACGTTCTGCTTTTTGAAGCTAAGGATTGAGATAAAACTAGATATATTTTGAGCATTCTTAATTTGGTGCTAGGACATTTTTGCCTTGGAATAATTCCTCAAAATGGACCTGAATTACTGTTCAGGTCGACGTGGCCATGTCCCTCAGTGGGTACTAAGTACATGATTACTATTCAGAGACCATATAGACCAAGGGATGGAAACTTGCGCAGTTAACTGATGCAGGGCTCACATTCTAGTGGGGGACACAGACAAGAAGCAATTAAACCTGCTGGTTAACACAATACTGATGGGAAATGGTACGTTCCAAGAAGAAAGTCAATGCGGTATGCGGAGACACCCACTGAAGCCAGGGACAGTTTACTAATGGGTGTTCTGGGAAGGCCTCTGGGAGTGTGAACCATGAAGCTGACACAGAGGGATGGAGGGATGCCAACTTCTTGACAGCCAGTGAAGAGCTTTCTAGGCAGATACAAGAGTAAGTGCAAAAAGCTCTGAACCGGAAAAGTGCTTGGCTTGCTTGAGGGACTCCAGAGAACAGCTCAGCTAGACTACCGTGAAGTCTTACATAAGACTGGAGAGGCAGGCAGGGGCTGAACGCACCAGGGTCTACTCACAGTGCGTTGAGAAGCCATACCAGCTTTAATTATATATATATGTGATTTTTAAAGGTCATGTGTGTGTCTGTTAGATGCAGTGGAGAGAGCGGGGAGGAAGGAGGGTGGAAGCAGTGGCCCTGGAGGACAAGTCCAGTCCAGGGGTGATGATGCTGTGATTGAGGTGGTCGTGCTGTGACAATGCACTTCAATCGTCACTGGGAGTTCATCACAGGAGTCAAGTGAAGGGGCCACCAAGAGGCAGGTGGACAGACAGGAGCAGAAGACAGTTCTTCCCATGCTTTTTATTTGGTAGCATTGGGTTGTTTGCTTCAATATGGTAATAAAAGCCTCTTTGGCCACAAATGCCAGAAGTAGATGAACTGACCTCAAAATTGAATGTGCCCTGAAACAGCTATTAGAGGCCCAGGGTTGGCACCAGGGTCGGTGTCTGAGCCCAACTTATTTAATCAATTAATTAAATAACATATATTGAGTGCCACTTACGTGCCAAACACCATTGTAGACAAGAAGAATAATGTATTAAACAAATGGACAAATGTCCTGCTCTCGAAGTGTGGAGAGGAATTGTTCCCTAGCACTAAGTGGTTTTAGTTAACTCTTTTCCAGCTTACTTTTGTTTGCTTGTTTGCTGCCTTTTTCCTTGTGTTTGCTTTTAGGTGGAGTCTCTGTTTTACGTCCAGAACACTTTGAGTGGTGGGACTAACGGGGATGAGCAAAAACTTGTTAACCGGGATTACAGTCACTCTGGGGAAATCCTGCCCGAAGTCCTAAAGCAGACAACTCTAAGATCCCAAATAAACAAACCAAAAAGCCACAACAGGGAATCAAAGAACAAACAAATAATCACAGTAACCCTGGTGCGTAGAAGAACCTGAAAGTTGCTGTCTCTGTCCTCTGAGAGGCATTCTGAAATTATTCCAGATTAATTTACCAAGAATTCCCATTAGACAGCCGTTGGATAGGGAGGTTATTGAGCATTTTGAGACCAAATAGCATATGAGGCAGCATCTGCAGAGGGAAGTGCCCAAAGCAAGGGGTGGGACTCCCACTAGTGGCTTTACTTTTTGTCTTTCGTGGGTGAGGAATGTCGCTCGGATAACTCCTGTGTGAACCAAGGCGATGTTCAAACTCTTTCTTACCTGCTATGTCCTGGGTATTCACCACTCAGAACAGATGCACTTGACTCAGCTACGTGAGAGGTGACCCTTTTATCACTGGACAAGGGGGTCCATGATAACAGTGGGGGGGACCTGAGAGGAAGGGCTAAGGCAGCTGCAGCAGCAGCAGGGAAAAGTCAGGGGCCTGGGCATTAAAATGTTTGTCGACTGGAACAGGAAGTCTTTTGACAGGTTCAAGGAATGGCCATGAAGCTACATGAATCTCAGCTTGGGTAGCAGGACACAGAAAGATGAGGGCCTGGGGCCTTAGTTCGACCTCTTCAGATGTTTTTCCTCAGTACCATCTTGGTTTCTAAACAAGCCCTGAGTTCTACTTACTCTAGGAGATAGCTTTGAAAGGACTTTTTGAAAAAAGAAAGGATTTTTTTGTGTGTGTGACTCAAATAACCTCACCTAAGTGTATGTTCTGAAGCACTAGGACATCTTTTTGTTTTTTAAAAGATTTTATTTATTTATTTTTTAGAGAGAGGGGAAGGGAGGGAGAAAGGGAGGGAGAGAAACGTCAATGTGTGGTTGCCTCTAGCACGCCCCCTACTGGGGACCTGGTCTATAACCCAGGCATGTGCCCTGACTGGGAATCCAACCAGTGACCCTTTGTTTCACAGGCCAGTGCTCAATCCACTGAGCCACACCATCCAGGGCTGGACTTCTTAACCTAGACCAAAGCTGTACTATATATTCAATAAGTCACGTCAATTTTGAAATTAAACTTTTTTTTTTGTCCAACCACAGCAACCAGGTTGTTTAACACAAGGGGCTCAGAAAAATGAGCCTTAAAAAAATTGGCCAGCAAAGCATGTCTTATTCCACCTTTTGTGCCCACACTTTTTGCCCCTTTGGCCCTTATTCTAACCTTCTCCTACGCCTCTTCTCCAGCTCACTCCAGCCCATCTGCAGTTTAATTGATCAAGCTCTTGTTTTCTAGGGTCATCCACATAGAGGTTGGCTGATAAAATTCAATACCTTTCAGAGGTGGATTCATCTTTAGGTGAGTCTCTTACAATCTTGAGAACCTTCATGGTGCTGGAGAGAAAATGAAATTATTTTGGGCACTCAGTCCATGCATTCCCTGTTTTTTCTCTTCCTCGGCCCCAATCCTGTTCTCCAGGGACAGTTGTTCTGGCCAAGAGAAGGAGCTAAAGCAGGTCTGTCGGCCCCTGCTCAGCTCAGTGCTAAGGGATTTGCCAGAATCATTCATGAGCTAAAGTGCCAAGACTGGCCAGAAGTTGGTAGTCCTTTATTAATGAAAAAAATTGAAAAACAAAATGCAGAAGCTTGCTGCCCTCAAAGGCATCTGGCAATAGTGACCTTCCAATTCAGAAGTTAAATTCTTCCCCATTTCTCATTCCTTTTGGGCAACTGAAATTTTTCTGCCTCTTATCCCTTCAAAAGACATGCCACATTCAATTGAAAGACCCCCCAACTAATGCTTCAGCAAACAGATTGTGAGAGAAGTAAATTGTCGTTCAGATGCATTCCCTTTAAGTGTCGTTGTTTTGTTGTTGTTCTTCATTTTCTATGTTGACAACATGCCACTCTGGTTTATTAATTTTCTAGGCTGAAAATTTGATTTTTTGAAAGCCCTACAATTAACTTGTGTACTTCTCTTGATGGGTAACTAGTGTTCCCCACATTTTTCTCCCACAAACAGTGCTGCTGGGAACATTCTTTAGCCTGACCTGAGCACAGATGCAGAGACATGGCCATGTGGCACCATCCGCCGTCTCTCCCTGTCTCCCACCTTGTTTGCCAGTCAAGCCTTTCCTCTGCCCGCATCCAGGCCACTGTGTCTGGGCTCTGTGTCTGGGCTTCTGTTGTTTCCATGACCTGTTTTGGGACCATGATCTTGACTTTGCCACTGGGAACTCTTCCAGGATGGGACTCTTATCTCTGCCCTCCAGCTTCAGACTGGAAATTATGGATAAGAGCCCCACCCTGGGCATCACAAAGGCTGTGGGACTTGTCTGGCCTGGAATGGCTCCTTCCTGGTTTCTGTCTGACTAGACTGGAAACTCAGAAAGGGAAGAAGGGCTCTGACTTAGTCAATGACAGATGCTCAGCTCAAGGGCAGGGCTGGCATGTGGGATAATCTTAAGTGATTTTAAAGTTATTCGTGATTTAACAAATGAATTTTTATTACTTTTAGGTGTCAAGTGCCTTGTAGCCATACTTCAATTAAGTTAGATAGATAGATAGATAGATAGATAAGTGATAGATCAATTGATAGATAGATGATAGATAGGTCTGACATAGGTCCATCTAGAGTATACACGTGGGCACCTCAATCTGAGGGAGAATCTGTTAAGCAAGGGGAAAAGGTTTTTTGGATGTTTTTCCTCCGAAGCTTCTAAGAACAAATCTTTGAAGCATTAGCATTTCAGAGACTGTGTCACTTCAACCTTTTCTGCAAATGATGCGCACCCAGCAGGATTCCCTTCCAATATGAAGACGAGACTCCTCAAACAGAACATTATTTATTAGTTCAACTTCAAAAATTACCACTACTTTCTTCGTCTGACCAGAGAGCACACTTGCTCAAGCAACAGCCTTCCACACTCACTCCTCTTCACCTACTGTGTGACCATTGCACACGAAGTAAGAGAACACTGAGAAGCAAAGGGAAGCAAAGAATTTAAATCACCTGATGTCCCACCAAACAGGGACAGGTATGGTTAATATTTGGTGGTATATTCTTTGAGAATTTTCCCATTTGGAGACCATACACATATACATATACATATAATATACATATACACCATATATATATACGCACATACACATATACATATATATATTTGTAAGTTATAATATATCATACACAGCTGGCCCCTGTGTAAATCTGCCTGGTTGTTTTCAGAAACCTTAGTCTCTCTGTGTACTGTCTTGTTATTATCTAATTTTCTCCCAATCTTCTTTGACTCATCTGTCTCCTTTCTTATAGCTTCTCCAAATTATAATTTTTTTCATGGCTTTCCCCAAGATCAAGGACTAAAGTCACTAGACACCAGTCTGCTTCCAAAAAGTCAGTAATTCCAAGTTTAATCTTTTTTTACCTTCTCTTTTAATTTTTTAAATCAAGAAATAATTCACATACCATAAAATTTACCTTTTTAAAGTATGTAGTTCAGTGGTTTTAAAATATACATCCTCGTGGTTGAGTGTCTATCACCACGGTCAATTTCAGAACATTTTTATCACCACTGAAAGAACATTAACCATCACTTCCCATTCTCTCCTCCCTCCAGCAACCTGGCAGCCATTAATCTACTTTTTGTGTCTATGGATTGACCTGTTTTGGACATTTTACATAAACGGAATCATCAGATACATGATCTTTTGTGATTGGATCCATTCACTTTGCATAATGTTTTTGAGGTCCATCTACATCACAGTGTGTATCAGCATCCCACTCCTTTCTATGACTGCGTAATATTCCATTTTATGGATTATCGTGTTGTGTTTACCCATTCATCTATTGACAGGCACTTGGGTGTTTCCTCTTTGTGGACAGTGTGAATAGTGCTGCTATGAATATTCACCTACAAGTACTTGTTTGAGCACTTATTTTCACTTTTGTTTAGTATTGGAATTGCTGAGTCATGTGGTAACTTCATATTTAACTTTTTGCAAAACTGTCTTCTGAAGTGTCTGCACCATTTTATATGTCCATCAGCAGAGTCTGAGGTTTCTATTCTTCCCCTCCTCACCAATACTTGTTCTTGCCTGTCGCTTTAATTATAGCCATCCCAAGGGTGTGAAGTGGTATCTCATTGTGGTTTTGATTTGCATTTCTCTAGTTAATAATCATGTTGAGTGTCTTTGCCTCTGCTTAGAGGCCATTTGAATTCTTTTTTGTCTTTGGAGCTGTGCCTATTTGAATCTTCTATTTTTTATTTGGGTTATTTGTCTTTATACTGCTCCAGGTTTGACCTTTATGAATCCAAATTTTTGCCACTCAGTTGCAAATCAGGTCTCCAGGAAAGATCTTTCCTTCCCACTTGACCTCAGAAGCCGGCTCTTCAATGTCATCAACATGTCACTCGTATCAAGAGTCAGCATCTGTGCCACGAGCTGCAGTCTGCATTATGCATGGCGTCTGAGGGTAGTTACGTGACCTACAAAGAAACTACCTTGCACATTGTTAAAATCTGGCTGCATATGCAAAATATTCCCCAAGAGTTCCATAGGAAACATCAGTGAGAAGGGTGGTTTAGCTCCTGATGTTACTTATTACACTGTCTGACTGCACATAAACTGAATGGAGCAGATGAGCTCTAGCAAAGTTTGCCCTATGCTGAATTTGGCCCAACTAAGTCCCATTATCCTACTGAATTATATTATGAAATAGAAATGTGGTCTGTCAGGAAAGATTTTTGTCTGGGAATGTATTAAAACCACATTTTAATAGTGCACCAAAGCTTTTTTAAAAAATCGTATTTAAAGGAATAAGTCATACTTGTGAAGATTACAAAGTACTGTTAATAATATGAATATATTAAGTAAAAATTAAACAATAAAAGTACCAATGTAATTCAGCCCCAGAAATTCTGTCTGTGAATACATGTGTCACTCTTCTTCAAGTTTTGAGAGAGCAGTTTTTACAGAGCGCTGAGACCTGGGTCATGTTTCGCTGGTAAATGAGCCCTATTCTAACAATGATGTGATGGAAACTTCTGCCACCTTTGCAATGCCTTTTTAACTTTCCTTAATTTAAATTCGTCTGCTAGTTTTTACTGTCCTCAAGATAAAGGTCTCAAGGCTCTTCACACCTAATGAACTCTGTGCCTCACAGCTCAGCTCCTTGCAGCTCACCTCTCTTAATCGTTTCCAAGCCCAGGCAGCCTCCTCCCCTTCCCCCACCATTCAGTCTGGGCTCCAGATCTCTCCTCTGCCCACAGGAATTCTCCACCTTTGTACCCCTGCTGCCCACGCGGTATCTAGTACATGAGGACAGATCGGCAAATGTTTGCTGAGAAAATAAAAAGATACATTGGCCAAGCTCACCCTTGCTTCCTGTCTTGGCTCATTTGTTCATCCTGCCATTAAATATCTATGTCTTTTAAAAGTCTACCCACCTTGGCCTGGCTGGTGTGGCTCAGTGGATTGAGTGCCGGCCTGTGAACCAAAGGATTGCCGGTTGGATTCCCAGTCAGGGCACATGCCTGGATTGCGGACCAGGTTCCTAGAAAGGCAACCACACATTGATGTTTCTCTCCCTCTCTTTCTCCCCCACTTCCCTTCTCTCTAACAATAAATAAACAAAATCTTTAAAAAAATAAAATAAAAGTCTGCCCCATCGTTTCAATGTGTACTTTTCTCTATGTGGCTTCATCCATGCGACCGTATTTTACAGATTGTTAGTTACAGGTGAGGTGAATAAGACAGAGGTGATAATAGCTGAAATGCAGACTGTGCCCTCATGAAGTCTCCAGTCCAGTGTGTTGGGACGACTCACAGAGGAGCAGATAAGTAACAATGATCATTGCAAGTGCTTTGGGAGTACCTCCAATACCTGGGTAGGTCACCCAGTGACTTTATATGTACTTTTCTATGCTCCTCGTTTTGACATTGACTACATATCATTCTGTACAGTTGATTAATTTTTTATGAGGGTATGCATTTTTACTTCCTCAGTTCAAAACCAAAAGTTTTTGAGAGCAGCAAGATACAGTAGGTATTTAAAGTATCTCATCACTTAGTACGTCCTTGGGAAAAAGTGGTGAGTGGCGCATTCAGTGAAGTCTTAACATGGACACTTTTCGAGGCCTCAGAGGAGTGAAATTTTGCCCTGCTGTTTTTTTTTCTTTTCTATTAAATTTATTTTGAAAGAATATATGCACCTCGGTGTTCATTGCAGCATTATTTACAACAGTCAAGATTTGGAAGCAGCCCAAGTGCCCATCAGTAGAGGAGTGGATAAAAAAGCTGTGGTACATTTACACAGTGGAATATTACTCAGTCACAAAAAAGAAGGAAATCTTACCCTTTGTGACAACACAGACGGACCTGGGAAGCAGTATGTTCTAATAGTTTATCAGGATATGTAATTGAATGTCCAACAACCAGTTAACCTCTGTCCATAATTTTCACATGAGTATTGGCTATTCTGTTTACTTAACAAGGTGTGATCTCATTGGGGGTTAAAATTTATCAAAGTCATGCTTAACAAGTTTGACATGGTTGTACATTTATTAGTCCGGCATTAGAGTTTAGCTATTAGTCTAATGGAAGGGTGAGCCGTCCCTTCAGATGGTGAGGTAGCAGTGAGAAGAGAAATGGTTTGGCACCCTTAATTTCAGTAAGGGTGCACGGCAGGGGGGAGGGTTGCCACGAGCGCATATTCATTTTGATGTAACTACCAAGTTCAGAAGCATTTCTTGGCAGTTGCCTATTAAGTGAGAGATGCCACGCATACTGTGTTATTCTTGTAAAGGAGCCCTTACCCTCTCTCAATACGTTTAATAAGACTAATTTGCAGTATACAGTTCTCATAACATCAGAACTCATTTCCACATTAAGTGCAATTCTTTGTGAAATAAGGAATAGTGTAGAAGATAAAATAATTCACCCCAGTAAAATCCTCTTCTCTGATTAGGGGGTAATAGACCCTAAAGCTTTCTTAAGCAGAAAGACTCTCGGGGAAGAGACCCGTGGCAACGACACAGGCGCTGCGCGTGCAGAGAGAAGGCGGGAGTTGTCTGTGTTGCTCTGGTCCTTTGTCCACGCACACTTATTTATTTATATGTTTCTCCAGGTTGTTCTTCCTGGAGATTTTCCATGGAGCCAGACAGCTGTTTTAAGTTCTTCAGTTGTTATTCAGAAGAATTGGGAAGTCCCCCAGCCCGGTTGAGGGTGGACATGGAAAATGTCACACTACTTCTGACCCGTGATCTACCATCACCCGCTGGGTTTTTGATGATATCTTTTCTGCCCTGGGAGAACCTCACATGCTGGTACCTGGTCTCATTCCAAGGGGGTTTGTGGACATTCTTTACAGATCAGTATGTAGGATCTTTGAGATAAACAAAACCTTTGTGAAGGAAATTTTGCTGAGTTTCACCACTATCTATAAACGTGTTAGTTCAACTAAAGAACAACCCATAATTGTCGGCCTAAAGAAACTGGGGCATTGATTCTGCCTGAGTTGCGGTCCCACAGTTTGCTAGCCAAACGGTGCCTCTTCGAGTTAACTGTTGCTGTTGTCAGCCATATTTTCCCTCTGTAAATTATGTCATGCTCTATATAGTGGGTAGATTTCCATGCAGATGGATTCTACTGCTTGTGTCAAACAGTGAAGGAAAGAGAAAGAGATAGTGAAGAACACGGCCATCAGGAGAAACAACTTGTTTCTTGCTCATGTTCCCTCCCTACTTAAAATTTGAAGACAGGCATGACTATTTCAGTTGGAAGAATCCTAGAAAACAAATGATAGGAGCACATTTCTGAAGCACTGAATTGTGCCCTGGAGAACACTAATGAAGCATAATCATTCTTAATGTCTTTAAAATAATGTTGGTTTTATAGCCAATCCAAGGGGAAAAGAACCAACTTAAATGCCAGTTATGGGAACCATCAAGTTTCTGAAGAGACTGCTGGAGTCATCTGCAGTTTTGTTTTATTTATTAGGACTGTGAAAAATATGCTCATCCTATCATATGCAACTGACCATTTAGTGGTAGGATGGAGCTGCCTTATTCACTCAGAAACAAAGTGGCTTAACTCCCAGGATTGGAAAACACTCTGCTCAGTAACAGGAGACCTCGGCTGTTTCCCCAGGGATCTACTTCATTGGGAAGAATGAGCAGGCACCATCTCAAGAGCAGCATACCATGTCCTGAAAGGAACATTCAGGTTCTCTTTCCCCTTCCTTTCATTGGCTGCCCAAAGCGCGAGGTGATGGGAGCCTGCGAAGCCCTGCACCCAGGCTCCCAGAGCCCCCACATGCCCTCTCTGTGCACGCATGTCAAGATGAGAAACAGGGCCCTTTTATGGCTTTTTCCCTTCTTTTCTCCTAGTCATACTGGAGCTCTTACAAGAAAAAATTTAGGGTAGACATAATCAGATTGTCAACTGGATGTTACTACATTGTCCACAACTGGGCAGATGAGCTCTCTGGGTGGAGCCTTGAGTTTTATTTTTTGGGGGGAACCAAGAAGCAAGGACACAGCCACAGGAAACAGTGGCAATCCCAGGGATGTTGCTCCACTCCCATTTTCTTTGAGTTTCACTGCCCATAAAAGTCACTGCACTCTATGATCTCCATTGTTTCATGAGACTCATCTGCCATTTGCTCACAGGACTTATCCCTCCTGAGTTGGCCCCTAAAGTTATCCATTGTTACAGAAAAAGAAGCAACCATACTTAACTTTTCCTTTTCATTGTATCACAGTAAAAAACCCCAAAAAACTATGCTTCTTGTTGCAAGCTCATGCTATCCTGTTTAAATGTTCTCATGGACTTAAGAAATATTAATGATTTCTCCTTCTCTAATAATCATCACTAACACTTAGTGAGCGCTCACTATGTGCCAGGCATAATATTTTAGGGCATTGCCAAGTTCACAACAGTAGGAGGCAAGTGTTAACTTACAGCTACAAAAGTGAAGGTGTAACCAGGTTAGGTAATCAGTCCACGTTCACAGAGCTTGATGAGGGCAGAGGCAGGCTTTGAACTCCTGTGGGCTCTGGCTCCGTAGTCCATGCTCTTACCCGCACCAGGCAGTACCTTTCAGGATCAAATGGCCTCCCAAAAGTAATTTTAAATTACCATAAAGCCTTTTTAACTTTCCTGTTTCTCAGGTTTTCCATGCATGAAATAGTTCATAATGTGGAGTAAAGAGACCAGAAGCCCACTTTTACTGCTCAGCCACTTAAAAAAAATCATAAAACCATCCTCTTTATAGTTAGTAACAGCCACAGGGACTTTCTAGTCCAGTTTCCCACCCAAGGGAAGGAATTCCCTCTTCGGTGTCCCCTGTGGGCACCTCCTTCTCCCCCAGCCACTGGACACACACACCAAGTGCTGAGAAAGGCACATGCAGCCTGCACAGTGCCTGTTCCCCACAGACAGCTCTAACTGCTAGAAATCACCCTATAATCTCTTTTTGCTGATCCCAGTTTTAGCTTTTGGAACAAAGATGGGTACTTTCTCCCTCTCTCACAAGACAACCCTTTAAACAGTAGGTGGGCATCACATTCCTCTTGGGCTTACTCTTCTTCAGGAAACGACATGCCAGTTTAGTAGTTCCTTCTCATATTTCTCTGGTCTCATCAGTCTGTCTGTCAACCTGTCACCACCACCAGACACACTGTGAGTTGCCAATGCCTGTTGTGAAAGGAACATTACAGAATTGGGTGTAGGATTCTCCATGTGTCCTGGCCTTGAGCACCAGGATCCCCAATAAAGCTGGCCCATGACACATCTTCCACGGCCACACAGTGTGTCCTGATCTCAGGCCTTGGGTCTCCCTCTCAAAGATCCCATCATGTTTGCTGCATTTAATTGCATCACAGGCAAGGGTCTCCAAGACACAGAAAACAAGGCCCCTTGGGTTCCACGTGCTTTCTCCTTTGTGTCACAGAGAGGGACTCCTGAGCTCAAATTAAGTCCTTGTCCTGTACTGGTCTGCCTGAGGTTAGCTGGAGACACACACGTGGGCATGTGGTTTCTTGAATTTAGACACAGACCCCAGAACTAACTGCCTGGAGTGTGGAAACCTCAGGATCATAGACTGATAAGCCTCAGGGAAAAACAGAATCGGCATGGTGTTTGGGGCACTCCGCTGCCTTCTTTTGCCAAGTCACTCATTCAGGGCATAAGCATTTTCAAAATATTTTTCTCAGCTGTAGAAGGCAACCCAAGACCTGCATTTTACAGGAAAAAAGTCACTCTGGAGTGGATCAGACTTGATGTCAAGTGGCCATTTCTCCTAAGGGCTAAGTTCAAAGGCATCAGAGCATTGGTCTTTTTTGTGTGTGCCCTGACCTATGTGATCTAGCTCTTTTCAACCTCTGGGAAGATGCAAGAGAACTGCTGAAAATGGTTGGCTGATTCCAAGTGTATCCCTTGGAAGCATATTTGCCTTTAACTGAGACATCCTTACACTTTCAAGATGAGAAAAAGAGGAAGAAGAAGGACCTGCTGGACTGGACTAGAATGAGTTAGACGTGGGATGAGGATCATTGCACCACGTGGATGCTCACCCGTGTCTACCTGGAAAACCAACCCCGTCTGCACATACCTCCTTTCCCTCCTTGCAGGGCATGTTCTTCTTGGCCAAAGCAGGGACTCACTGGAGCTGAAGGTGAGATGGGGGGGGGGCTCTGAGTACTTTGCATGTATTTACTGAGTCTTCCAAATAACCCAGGTGTTCATGAGGTACCTGTGAGGTAAGTCATCCGTTACTGTCCAGTGTAGCCTAGTGCCACACGTGTCGGAAATGCTCAGCTAATGTAGGTGTCATGGTCAGTTCCGAATGATGATATTCTGGCGTGATTTAGGTCCAAGTCCACCTCTGTATTAGAGCAAATATGGGATGTTTTGTTTTGCACAATGGATTTTCAGGGAACTATTCGAAGGACTTTAGTGAAACAACTGATATGGGACATTATGACGCATCCTTGGCCTTCAGATCTCCTTGGTCAAGAAGACTCCTGACCTATGAGTCATTAATCTTGCTCTTTAGACTTGGACTTTCTTCTATTTTTTAAAATTTTTAATTAAAAAAATGTTCAATTACGGGCAACATTATTTTGCATTAGTTTCTGGTAGGCAGCATAGTGTAGAGACAGTCAAATACTTTATGAAGTCATCCCCCTGATACTTCCAGTACCCACCGGACACCATGCGTAGTTATTGCGATATTATAGATTATATTACTTATGCTGTACTTTACCTCCCTGTGACCAATTTGAGACTAACACTTGTACTTTTTAATCCCTTCACCTTTTTCACCAAGCTCCCCCGCTCGTCTTCTATCTGGCAACCATCAGTCTGTTCTCTGTGTCTATGAGTCTGTTTCTAATTTGTTTGTTCATTTATTTTGCTCTTTATATTCTACATATAAGTGAAATCATATGACATTTGTTTTTCTCTGGCTGATTTATTTCACTTAGCATAATGCCCTCTAAGTCCATCCATGCTGTCACAAATTGTAAAATTTCATTCTTTTTTATGGTTGAGTAATATTCCATCACATATATATATATATATATATATATACCACAGCTTTTTAAAAAAATTCTATAATTTTTTTAAAAGATTTTATTTATTTATTTTTTAGAGAGAGGGGAAGGGAAGGAGAAAGAGAGGGAGAGAAACATCAACGTGTGGTTGCCACTCACATGCCCTACACTGGGGACCTGGCCCGCAACCCAGGCATGTGCCCTGACTGGGAATCGAACCTGCAACCTTTCGGTTTACAGGCCCATGCTCAACCCACTGAGCTACATTAGTCAGGGCTGTACCACAACTTTTTTATCCACTTGTCTATTGATGGGCACTTGGGTTGCTTCCATATCTTGGTGATTATAAATAATGCTGCAATGAATACATGTGCATGTATTCTTTTGAATTAGTGTTTTGGGTTCCTTCGAATAAATATCCCAAAGTGGAATCTTTGGGTCATAGGGCAGTTTTATATTTAACATTCTGAGGGCCCTCCATGCTGTTTCCCTAGTGGCTGCCCCTATCTGCATTCCCACCGACAGTGCCTGAGGTTCCTTTTTTGATTTGGACCTTCTTTTATTCTCAGAGGTCTCGTCCATACATGGAGAAGAGACAAAATGAATTCCCATACCCCTTCCAACCTGAATTCCAGGATGTGTTCATTTCATGGTGGGTCTATGTAGCCAGTAAATCCAACCTCCTAAGAGTTTACCATCATGGAGAGTTATTTTTTACAATAAATGAAGTCCTCTTTAAATATTCCCCCAGTCAGGCCACACTACCCAGTTCCCTCTAAGGTGGTGTGATTTTATTCTCCCCACACATTTGTGTGGTTAAGACGTCAAACAGGGAAGTCCACTTTCCTAGAAAACTGCCCAGGGCGTTCCCTGAGGGTTTAGGCTTGGGTATTGGTTAACTGAAGTTACAGGTGCAGTGTCTGTCTCTGCCCTGAGGAGGAATAAAATGGGGGTGAAGTCCGCACAGGAAGTGTGCTCCTGGAAAACGCATTAGCTCTGTAGCAAGATCTGGGCCTGGCTCACTGTGAATTTGTTTGGTTGTCAATCATTAACTCTGAAATGCCTTGTAGGGGAAGTCACACTGGTGGAAAGCAGAAATTCTGTGTCTACAAACATCCTGCTGAGAACCAGAGGTGGCAGCTCTTCAGGAAATGAGAATAGTTGTCTCCACTTTGGGCAGGTGTCCTCGGCACTAGAAGGCTGGCCTGTTGGTTCTTGGGGTGACAGGCTGGGTGGGATGGAAGGGGAGTCGGGATTATGTTTTGCTGCCATCCTGGGAGCAGGATGAGAGTTTTCCCAACCGCATCAGAGCATTACTTTTATACTGGGAGGTGCTGGTGTCAGGAGTACAAGGGACCTCACCTCATGGCTCTCCCCAGCATGGAGTCACCTTGACATTCACTGAGACTTGCTCTCATGTGGACTAGCGCAGCGGGACATCTAGACTTGAACTTAATCTACACTCACACTGCAGAGACCTTAGAAGGCGTCTCTTTTTCACCCAGATGAGGCAGTGATGCCTTCATGGATGCCTCAGCTTACCTAGGAGGCAGCTCTCCCCTAATCCCCTGAGAGGTGCTGGTGCTACTTGGGAAACCTGTGTTCCGGTTGTTCGGGTGCATCAGGTCCTTTAAATAAGGGGTGACAGGGTGAGGGAGAGGGCAGGAAAGTCAGTAGAAAAACCTCACTGTGGATCAGAAAAGCAGCTGTCACCCCACCTACTATAGGGTGCACCTGGCTAACTTGTTTTTCACCCCACCCTTGATTAAACAGTTTACTTCATATGTCAGATATGAGAAATTTTCTTAACAAAAATCTACTTTTACCATTGAAAACTAGTTTACACTATGAAGATGAAGATGACTTTCCTGCAGCTATTTAGGATAAGTATTCTGGCTTCCCCATGACCACCCCTGTGATGGGCCTGTCTGCTCTCAAGAATCGGTCCTTTGCTCATGCCGATGCCAGCTTAAAACAGGGGACCCAAGTGGCACATAGCCGGTGTTTTCTGAGAGTCATTGAAGGCAGCTGGCACACAGCAGGAAGAACACCAAACTAATGGTCCAAGTCCTTGCTCTTCTACTTGGTAGCTGGGAACGCTGGACAAGGCAGCTCCCTTGTCTGCAAAATGGGTTCAGGAAGATCTGCTCCAGACGGTTGTTATGAGGGGTAAATGTGAGCACTCTGAGACTATGAACACAGGAAGGGTCACTATGGTTAATGGAATGGGTCCCCTTACTAAGCTCTCAACCTTAGGTTTCTCATCCACCAAACAGACTGGCCTAGATTCCCAACACCCCTTTCAGCACAAAGAGTCCATGGCTTCCAGACTCCATCCCTCCTCCCCGCCAGCCCCTGCAAACAGATGAGGAAACTGAGCCCAGAAAGGCTACACCACTTATTCAAGGTCACAGAATCAGAGGGCAGCAGAATCAGAGTAGGCATCCAGCCTTCCAGTCCAGGGTTTAACTACCAGTGCACAGAAGCCTTCCTGCTCACCTGGGAGAGGCCGACCTTGTCCTGGCCTTGGAGGTCAGGGAGCATATGATCCAGAGATATGGGTTACGAACCTCTCTGTGGACAACCACCTTTCTGGGATCTTCCTCCACTGAAACAATATATCCCCAGCCATTTTTCCCTTGGCAGCTCAGCTTGGCTTTCATCTGCCGTGTCAGCTACTGCCTCTCCCAGACACGTGCTGTCTCTGCCCTCCATCCCCTGCTACTACAGTCACCTGAGGGCAGCCACCGAGAGCTGTCAGGGCAGTTGCCAAGAAGAACCTTGCCACGCGAGAAAGCTCTGCAAACAGGCCCCTGGCCCTCCCGTCCCAGTTCAGGCTCTTTTCAGCAGCTCGCTTTCTGACATTTCCTCTTACTCCTCTTTACCTGGAATTCATTGGGGCCATCTGCTTTGTTTAGCCATCCACGCAGAAGGTCAACACACCGTATTTATTTTTTTTAAAGGGCTGATGCTAAAGTGAACTGAGGTGAGCAAACACTAGAATTCATGTCAGCTGCTCCCTCAGGCAGCCCGTCTAAAACATGCTTTCATAAGCTTCATTTCCCAAACCCGGGTGAGTGCGCCGCATGCTGACGGTGGGCGGCTTGCTTTTGGGGCCCCGTTGGGAAGACAGGGCCTTCGCTGGCTCCTCTCTAAATGAAATGGCAAGCTGCATTGTACAGTATACCGAGCTTGGAGAATGGGGAAGACAAATCTCAGACTTCATTGAATCTCTCCCTTCTCATCTTGCATTTTTTTAGCCAGCCAAGAGTCTTATCCCAAATGCCTGGAGTGGTAAAAGTCCTGACCAGTGAAAAATCCACAAGCCATCAATAAGTAGGAAGGCAAACCAGCTGCACTTCAACCCCAGCATCCACTAACCTGGGGGGGGTTTCTTCTACCTAGCAACATCTACGATTATTGAGAGCTTCTAAGGGCTAGGCACTGTTTTACAGAAGGCTCAGGACTCAGCTGCCTGGCATAGCCTCACAGTCTTTGTTGGAAGGAGTTTCCTTTTTGATTATAAGCAGAGACACAAGAGGCCTGTTCTAGCACAGGAGAGCAGAGTAAGAGAGGCTAGACTATGGCCGCATTAAGGAAGGAGCATAAGCCACTGAGGAGTGCATTGGCTCCTCTCTCTTTACTATAGGACTGTGCCCAAAGGAAGCTTTGTTGCAGAGCAAATGCATCTGATTGTTTGGACAAAACAGATCTGTGTTTAAATACAATAGTTAAGAAGACAGATTCTGGAACAAACTGCCCACCACTGGTTAGCTGCAGAACGATCTGCTCTCTCTGTGCCTCAGTTTCCACTTGCAATGCAGGATAATTATATCGCCCACCTGTATCAGCTGGGGCTGCCATAACAAAGCACCACAAACTGAATGGCTTAAGCAGCCGAAATGGATTGTCCCCCAGTTCTGGAGGCTGGCTTTTATCAGGAAGAACTATTCATAGGATGGTGAATTTGCACAATGGTGCCTGCAAAGCACAGCCAGTATAATCGCCAGCAGCACAGAAAAAACAGTTGATGAATGAGTTCTTTTCCTGAAAACCTTACTCACCAGCTTGCCCCGCCTCTGACAGGAAGTCGGAGGTAGATAGGTACGGACACAGAGGAACATCCCCGTCAGCTAATTTCATTGTCATGGCCTCCTCAATGTTCTCCGTGTCTCCTGTCTTGTTCCTTGCAAACCATTCTTCCCCTGTCAGCCAGGACTTGTCCTCTGTAAAAGTAAATCTGACTATACAACTCTCCTGTCCACAGTCTTTCTGTAATTTTCTGTAGCCTCGGCCTTCTTACTGGCTTCACAGTCCACCAAGTGGCTCTGCCCTCTGGCCTCTGGCCTTTCCTGTCCCCAGGCCCAACACTCAGGGTTCCAGCTACTGGCCACCCTGGATTCCCAGCCACCACCCTGCCCACGTTCTCAGTGCCTCTGTTCTCATGTCAGCCCCTTCTTCTAGGAACACGTCATGCTGTGCCCCGCTCCTCCCAGCTTGACCGTAGAACTCAGAGGCAACATCAAGTCTTTCCGAGTTCTTCCCACATCACCCAGTGGGGTTCCAGGTGTTCTCGTGCAGACCCGTTGTGCTGGTCACCACCCTTATTAGTCTATGTCACCCACAAGCTCCTCGGGGGCAAAGACTACATTTCAGCTACCTGTGACTTGTCACAGCCTACCTTGTTACATAATTGGTGCTCAACCAACATTTGTTGAGAAAATACATGAATAAATGAATGAGGCATAGCTTATTATTACAAGCAATAAGGGCATGGCTCTGGGCTCCGCCATGAGTGTCTGTCCTGTTATGTCCCCAGAAATTCGGGGCTCCTTGTGGAAGAGCTAGCACTACCGGTGTGTGCCATTCTCAGCTCTGCCCCTCCTCGCCCACCCGCCTTCCAGTTTCCTGGGGAGCCCAGGCCCCTTGCTGAGGCCCACCTATGTCATGGGGGATGTTTGGATGTGCTCCAACGTCTGTGACTGAGACACGCAGCGTGGGAGGAAAGCAGAGCCATAGACTAACACACAGGAGGTAAGTCGAGTGTCCTGGAAAGCTAGGAGGAGAAAGTGTGGACGGGAAGAGGAGGGAGGGAAAGGGTCTGTGTGGTGAGTGATTCATGTTCCTGGGACAGACTGAGCGAGCTCAGCACGGTCTCTTCTGTTCTCGCCACTATTGCCCAATGTTAGACTTTGCCCTGAAGGAAAATGGACAAGAAAATCAAACAAAAATTCTGTGCCTGTAAGCCCCCAAATCGCAGAGGCCCCAAGAAAACAGACAGCTTGTGATTACACTCTTTTTTCTCATAGACGTGTCTGGATACAGAGAACTTAATGGTAGTCCCCTGGGCCCCACGTGGGTAAGAAATGCCCTGGAGACCGGCCAGGCGCAGCAGAAGCAGCCAGATGCTGATGCTTTAGGAGAGGCTAGCTGTCCCCAAGGCTAAGTCTATGCTGTGACTTGAGCCTGACTCCCCTCTGCTTGCATTTCTGGTGACATGGAGGTGTTTGGGCTACTTCTGCTGCCCTGTGGCTAAAGGAGCTCTGAGGCTGGCACACTGGCAATGCTCAGAATCAACACTGGGCCATCTGCCCCTTGGATATGCCCTCCCTCTTCAGGGACTGCCACTGCAGGGGGTCCAAGGTGGGGAGGCAACTACTCCTTGACCCACCTGGTGCCCCCACTTCTATGTTTTGCACCTAATTAACTGTCCACAGTGACCCTTGATTGCTCTGGTTGTGTAACTGTGGGGACAGGGAACAAAATGTGTCTTTGGGTGGGCCCACCATTCAAAACAGCCTCAGACCAAGCGGCCACCACATTCCTTCACTTAGATAAGAAATTCTCAGGCGTTTTCCGCCCTTGTGCTGACTGTGTAAGTCACATCAGCACAGACATGGGGACGTGGAGTAGTCCTCTGGGAACAGATTCCAAGCAAAATGCCCTCATCATCCTACAAAGCTCACTCATGCTTTTCATGACACTGAGAGAAAGTGATGTGGGCACCAAGGGACGCCCTTGTCATGCCTTGGGAGAGGACCTGATTTTAAACAGCGATCTTGCTTAAGACACAGGTCTGGGAAATAAGCTCTTTTGCCTGGGGAATCAACATCCAGCTAGTAAATTCGAACTGGTGAATTGTTTTGGTTCTGCAGTTTTTGAGCTGACTTAGCAGCTCCCCTGGAGAGCTGTCCCCTTCTACCCGACTGTCCCCATCTGCCCCGCTGGGCTGCAGCAGCTCCCACCCATGGCCCATCAGTCACTGTTGCGACGTGGACTTTCTCTCCTCCCGGAAGTGAGCATCTGGAGGACACGACTCTTCTTCCCCTCACAGCTCTTTCTTATCACCTGGCTCACCCTGTGTGCTCTGCCTGTTCCACACAGATTGGGCTCATTCTGCTGCCTTGAAAATTGGGTTGGAAAATTAGTACATGGGGAGCCAGATTCTGTCCTGTAGTAAGAATGCCTTCTTACCTGGTATGTTAGGTTGGCTGGCCTCTCCTTTAGTTTTCCTGCCTCCCTAAAAGGTTGCCTCTGGTTCTGTCTACATAACGCCTCACAAGGCAGGTACAGATGGTGGCAAGAGAGATGCAACCTTGACTGAGGAGGTGAGCATCCCAGGCAAGCTTTGCCCTACGCTGTGGTACAGAAGGTCGCAGCCTACGGAGCAGCCCGGACCTGCCTTAGATGACTGGCCAACCTCAGGCGCTTCAGATCTTCTGGTGCCTGGGCAAATTGGCTCCTTAGGAAAGGCCTTGGATGTTTTGGTTCAACAAATACTTATTGGATGCCTGCAATGTGTTGCGTTCTCAGGATGAAGCAGACACAGTTCCTGCTGTTATGAAGTTTCGATCACAGCACGGAAGGCCTGGGAGAGGTTGGTGAGGAGCTGGCCTCCCCTCCGAGCACTGCTGTCAAGACCCCTGCCCGCGGCCAGTACCGGCCTCTGTACCTATTTGTTCCCACTTCTCCAAACCTCCCTCTTGCTTCTGTCACATCCAGTGGCCATTGCTGCTTTACCTTCATCTACCTTTCCCATTGTTTCTGCATTTTATCTCTTTGAAAAGTCTGCCCAATACATGAACAAACAGTGGTACATCCATATAATGGGATGTTATTCAGTTCCAAAAAGAAATGAGCTGTCAAGCTATGAGAAGATGCTGAGGAAACTTACAAGTATACTGCTGAGTGAAAGGAGACAATCTGAAAAGGCTACATACTGTATGATCCCAACTGCATGACACCGTGGAAAGACAAAACCATAGAGACCCTAAAAGGATCAGCGGTTGCCAGGGGTTTGGGGTAACAGTGTGAGGGATGAACAGGTGAGACGGGACTTTTAGGGCATGTGATGGGACTATTTTGTATAATACCGCAATGGTGCACACATGACATTAGGCACTTGTCAAAACCCACTGAATGGTACAACACAAAGAGTGAATCCTCTGTGAACTATGAACTCGAGTATACTGACATATCCGTACTGGCTCATCATTGTAGTCAGTGCACCATACTAATGCAAGATGTTAATAACACAGGAATCCGTGTGCAGGGGAGAGGGGGGACATGGAAACTCTCTATACTTCCTGTGCAATTTTTCTGTAAGCCTAAGACTGCTCTAAAAAATGAAGTCTATTAAACTTAAACAAACAAACAAATGAAGACCTCCAGACCAGACCACCCAGACATCCCGCTGGTGTGAGCTGCCATGGCTCCTCCCAGCGCACCGTCTGGCCTCTCTCTGCCTTTCTGCTTTCCAGTAAGATCTGCAGATGGTCCCAATGTCACATTGATGCAATGCATCCTTAACTCCAGCATCTCCAGCTTTCTCTCCATCCTAGGACTGCTCTGTCAACGGACCAGTGCTGGTGTCTCGTCACGCTGGCCTTCTTGTTGTCACTCCCACGCCAGGCTTACACTTCCACCCTGGAACTCCTGGGGGTCGGTGGGGGCCTTCATGCTGTTCTTTATAGTAACCTGCTGTCTCCTTGCCCGTGTCTTATCAAAACACAGACCTTTCCCCAAGACCTTTGTATAACCACTGATATCCTCATAACAGTCCCTGCCCTCTGGCCATTCCCAGTCTCAGAAGAGAAAGATGAAAGGAAAGACTCAAAGCTGACAAAGAAAGGTGAAAGTCACCGAAATCTTTCACCCATGGTCCTCCTGCCAGCTGTGATCCCTCACATTCCTGTGTGGCACCTGCCACATGTTTATTGATAGTCCTAGAGGCAAGAGACCTGAGACCAGAGACCACATCTTCCTCTGCCTTCCTACACTGACCAGGAGAACATTGGGACTCTAACCATTTATATTTTTACAACCCACTGTTAATAATTCATTTGTATGAGAAAGCACGGAGAATTGTTACCACTGTTCGGTTAGGGGGACAGGGCAGCCCAAACAATCCCCTGCTGAAAAATCCGAGGGCACACATTGTTTCAGGAGGTTCCCAGGGTCAGTGCTTGGGGTCAGGGAAGCCTTGCTCACGTATTTGCTCACATATATCTATTGGGTTTGGTTGGGGGTAGGGGATGGGGGACAACCTAGTACTTAACAGGCTCTAAGCAAAAAAGTGAAGTTGATTCTGAAGGAAAATACTAACTCAAGTTTCCAGAAAAGGCAGTCTATCAACTCCTGTGAATCAAAGGCATTGAAAAAGACCAAGAGACTGGTTCATTTTAATAGTGTATCCGTCCTGTGCTCAGCCTGCACACTGTGGAAGGCAAGCTGAGGAGGTTGAGTCCAATCTTGTGGGCAGGGAGGAACCACCAAGTTTTACGGGAGGCAACAAGAGGGTGGCAAGATAAAAGGAAAGAAAGTAAAGAGAGAAACTGAAATAGAGGTAAAGCAAAAGCAGTGAAAGAATAGCCCTACTTTCTTAAAGGTCCTCACTCACATGCTACCTGCTGCCAGAAATGAACACACAGAGGGAAAGGGGGCTTATGTAAGAACAAGCCCCTTCTGGGATGTTTAAGGCCAATGGAGGCTCACAGAGGTTCTCCCAAGCCTGACTCCCCTGACTCTCCTCGAACCCCTGCTGCACATACTTATCACTCCTTGTGCTGGCAGAAGCCAGCAAGGGGTGTAGACCCGACCATGGGGACCAGCAGGGGCCAAGGGGCAGCTGCCCTGAGCACAGGACCCTGATTGGCTGGGAGGGCCTTGCCTTACTAGGGGTCTCCAACCTTTTGACGTCTCTGGGCCACACTGAAGAGTTATCTTGGGACACACATTAAATACACTGCAACATGTAATCACAAAAAAAATCTCATAATGTTTTACATAAATTTATGATTTTGTGTTGGACCACACTCAATAGCCACCCTGAGCCGCAGGCAGCCCACGGGCCACAGGGTGGACACCCCTGCTAGACTCTCAACCCCCAGGCTTTGCGGCAGTGGTCTCACCTACTCCGTAGCTCTAGAACTCTGGCACACAGTAGGCCCTCAATGTTTGGGGAAGAAATGGGAGCATGGCATTTAAGCTACAGTGTCAGGATAATCTCCTTCAACCTGCCTGTGCCAACCATGCTCTTCTTGGGCGGCACAGCCCCTTCTTCTCCGGTTGCATTGAGGATTATAACGTCTGGGCCTGGAAGCAGCAGCACGAAAGGCACAGGTTTCGTTTCTACCTCCTCACCCTGCGTAAGAGCACGCCCAGGGAAGAGCCAACTGCTCCACCCTGGAAAAATGTTCTGAAGGAAACATGGTCCAGTTGTGTGACAGTGAATAGCAAGTCCCTGGGTCCTGGAGGGAAGAACAGGAACAAAAGAAGTCAAACAGGTTTTGTCCCCCCCTCCCCCTCCCTGCCCCTGAGGAGAGATGCCTGTTGTGTTCTGACTGTCCGTGGCTCTGGCCACCAAGAAAGCTATCACAGTGGCTTCAGGAGAAGTTGTCTTATTCCTTGGAGGAGGTTGCCAATGCCTGCCCTCATTGAAGGGGCTTACAAAATCACACTCTGAATTGTGAAGCTGGTTTGGCCTCGGCCCACGGTGCCTAAAGGTAAAGGAGTCCTGCACGGGAGAGAGGAATACTATCCCTAGACACTTTCTGAGGTTTCAGCTACCCATGGTCAACCATGGTCTGAAAGTGTTAAAAATGGGAAATTTCAGAAATAAACAATGCAACGTTTGAGGATCCTCAACCATTGTCACTGTCTGCTCCTGACACCCAACCATCAACATCGTCAGGGGGTGATGACCCAAGATCACTCGAAGCAGATGATCCTCCTTTTGATGTAAGGTTAGAAGGTCAAAAGCAGTGTAACACTATGTCACAACGTGTAGGTCAGTCACCTTGCTTCAATTCATCACATAGGTATTTTATCATCTCACATCTTCATAAGAAGAAGAAAGGTCACTTTTGTATAGTAAGATATTTAGAGAAAGAGACCACATTCATATAACTTTTATTACAGTGTATTTTATAACTCTATTTCATTATTGCTTATTGTTGTTAGTTTCTTATTGTGCCTAATTTATAAGCTTTATCACAGTTATGTATGTATAGGAAAAAACACAGGACATACAGGGTTTTGGTACTATCTGAGATTTCAGAGACCCATTGGAGGTTTTTATCCCCCATGGATAAGGACAAAGGGGACTACTCTATGGGCCGAGGGGAGGTTGGGGCCTCAGTGAGCAAAAGCAGAACCAAAACTCTAGTTAATAAGGCTTGCTTTCTCAGGAGAATTTTTTCTGCCGAGGTACCTTTCTTGTCTCCCGGGCTACCACGTGAGGACTGCTATGCAGAAGGCAGGCTTTAAACTCCCGCCTTGGAGCCTGCAACCCGAAGCCTCTGGCCGGATGTCCCAGTGAGGCTGCCAGTGGACGAAGGAGGCCAGTCAAGACCTTCCCTGGGCGAATGGGCTTGTAGGTCCCTGGGGACCACTTGCCTCTGACCCCAGGTTTTTTTTTAATCTAAGACCAATCAATTTGCCAAGAACTTTAGCCATGCGGAGAACTGAAAAGACAAATGGGAAAGGAAGAGGGCGAGGCCGGCTCCACCCAGGTACTTTGCTGTAGGACCTGGAGTCATCACAGGCTCATTGGAAGTGTTTGAAGCTACAATCATTTTTTGTTTTTGTTTCTTTCTGCCTTTGAGAATTAATCAGCCACAGGGCCAACTCCTCCCCTTCTGGCTACTTCCCCAGGTCTATCCAACTGCCAGGCTTTCCCGTGGTAAGATTCCCTCATTGCTCAGATCTGGGAGTAAATGGTTCCATTAGGGCCCAGCTGAATGCTTAAGACTCAACCAAAAGTCGCTCTTGCTGAGTTTGCATATGTGGTACCACTCATCAGCTCAACTTCTGTGGTCTATCACTCTCCACAAACGCCAGTCCTGTCTTCATGCCCATTCAGCCTTTGAGGCTGTAGAGAAGGACATACAGGGTGTAAGTTTGGTAGCAGCTGAAGATAAACCATCTGCTTCACTTGGCACCATCCCCAAGAGAGAGTTCTCACCCTGTGGCTGAGACCTCACCCCTTGGGGCAGCCTCAGTCACCAATGAGTGCCGCTCAGAGCCTGTGTCCTTAGTCATTTTGTGGACTTCACCAAAGCTCCCAGAAGACCAGGTTCAGGGTTTCCTTCTCACTTGGGTTTGCCACCTTGGATCTGCATTGTCCCACAAGGCCACCTCCCTGGGACATGCAACGGCATGAGGACTGGGACTGAGGAGCTGAAGGACCCATGCCTGGCTGGGCAAGACCTGCCCTGATGATGGTGGAGGTATTGCATTGTAGGACTACTGGGCTATTTCTCCAGCCAGGCCTTTGATCCCTCTTACGCCATCCTTCAGCTTCTTATGGATCTCCCAATGACAGAGAGCTATTCTCGAGAGGCCAGCTCTCCTTTTTATTTCCTGTGGACACCTATGGGCCCCTCTGAGAGCAGGAAGGCTGAGAAAACCTTGTTCTAGAGAAGGATTCTCTTTTCCTGTTCACAATGTGCTGGCCCCAGGCCATAGCAGAATATTGCTTAGTGAAGTCTTTGTCCTACACCTGCCAAAGTCAACAAATAGAACAGTTTATTATATCATGCCCTTGACTCTGAATCATGCCTCCAGTCCCCGGAGAAGTTGCAAAGCTGATAACCTTCAATGAGTTCAATGAGTCTCCTCAGCATTGGACAAAAGGTGTATTTTGGCTAGACACTTACAAAAGTCTCTTTATTTCATCCAATGATCATTGGTATTTTCAACCTTCTTCTCTTTGCCTCTCTCTTTTCTCAAAGACATGAGTGTGAATTCTCAACTTTAATTTTCTTGCTCCTGCTATATAGTAAACTGGTCATTTAATCTTATTTTATTTATTTTATTTTCTGGTACTTGTGATTAAGTAGGAGATACTAGTTCTTTCAATGGAAACAATATTTGGGCTGCAGAAATATTTGTTTGGTTTCCTGCTTTGTTTTTATGACTAAATTCCATCACTCGGTCTTTATTCTCTCTTTCCCCTAGCTCCTTCTTTGCAACTATAAAGTATATAGGTAATATCTACCTGGTTTGGGTTCTAAAATCGGTCACTTGGCCTTGTTTACAGCCGCTCTGATGGGGTTATTCTCAGGGAACTGCAGACTCTCTTTAGCAGTAACCTGTTAGTTAGTCTGGTGATCTGCTTACAACCAGAAGCCAGAAAGCGTCCCTGTGAGCAGCAGATCTGTCCCCCTGGAAGTCTCTGTTCCTAATGAACAACCACCACCACACTAACACCAACAAAGATCAACTGAGCTGAAGGTGTGTCACCTGCCTTTGTGGGATTTCTGGTTCTCCAGAGCTGGACACAGAGAAAGAAAGGTCCCCTGGCAGGAAGCTCCAGTGTTGGGATGGGACTGCCCTTCTTTGGAAGCAGGGATATAAGGGAAAGCACCTAGAAATGTGACTCTAGCCACCTCCCCACCCTTAAACTCCCCAAAAGGTTAGAATCTCACTGACTTTGCAAGTAAACAGGCTTCTTTTAAGTGTAAAGAAATGCCATAGGAGAAATGCAGGATGAGCCCAGAGACAGAATTCGATGTGACCCTTCTCTCTTTTCTCCCCCTGAGCCAGGCCGTGTAATTTGGACATTTCCGGTTTAAGATATCCCAGATGTGAAAGTGGTTATGATTGTGAGACAGACAACATATCTGGTTGGAAAAAAATTATTTTCTGAAATGAAGAGCTGTGATCTACTTTGTGGTATGATGAGCCTGGGAATAACAATTTCCTCTAATCTCCTTTGATTAAGGTTATGATATAGAAAGGTTTTCACAGTATCATTTTCATAGCTATACATTTATCTTAAAGGGAGTGAAATTTAGGGGAATGAAAAAATATTTTCTAAAAAATTTTTCCTTAAAACACTGGAAACTAAAAAGAACATAGACTCTTACCCTTTACATTTTGCCCTTTGCCGTTCTCTAAATAAAAGCTGATATTACAGGAGCAGAGCAGTCACTACACGACCTATCTTGATTTTCCAAAATAAGGTGATTGAAAACCTATAATCAAGTCAGCAAATGCCATTTTCAGTCTCATTTTGTAGCTTCCTTATCCTCCACGAATTCCAAATTTGTACTCCAAGGGATCAGAATTTCCAAAAATATTAGATCTATCATCATGACTAGACAGAAACTCAGGACTAAATGACTAGAAGATGAAAGCCTTTAATAAGTTGTCAAAAAAAAAATACAAAATGGGAGTGAAGGGGTTAGTCCCAGCCCAGACCCCACCCAAATCGTGGACACGAGTTTTGGAACTGCCAGATTCCACCCTGCCTGCCGGTTCTCCCCACTCTGGGTGGTTCTGATGACTGGCGGAAGGACGGCGGCACTGGAGGAGTGATGGCCCTTTGAGACTGGCTGGCTGTTGGGTGGCGGGGAACAGATGACACACAGGAAGACTGGTGTGAAACTTACTAGCGCTGAGATCCTGGGCAGTTCTTCCAGAACCTCAGTTTCTCCCTTTGTAAAGTGGGAATAAAACTATTTTCACAGGGCTACCGTGAGGGTTAGAAAGAATATAATCAATTCACCTGTCTCGTCGGGAGCCTTTGGTAAATGGCAGCTCTCAGAATAGGAATGACCTTTGACCCAAGAACAAATTGATTCTGTCTTGGTCACAAGCTGTCCCAGAACCTTCCCCCTAAAAGTCCTGTTTACTCGAGGGTGAGGGAAGGTTGTTAGTTGTTCTCAGAACATAAACACTCTCAGGGCGGTGACTAACCTGGTTTATTGACCGACACTCGCTTTGGCCAGTAGCCAGGAGAGGGTGCTTGGACATCCACTCATTGTAAAGGGAAGCTTAATTTCACTCACTGAGTTTTTATATTGTAGGGAAAGGGAGATGACTTCATGGGACATTGTCTGTGAACAAAGCTCTTTTAACCAGGTTGCTCTGGCAGCTGTGGCCAGAGGGTGGGACCGGAGGAAGAGGCCAGAGTTTCTGGGCACTGCTGGGAGGAGTCAGGAGATAGGGTGGCAGTTCTATTTCTAACACTAACTTGCCTTTGTGTGGAACTCTCCAGTGCAGAGAGACCCCAAGCCTGTCTGGCCTGACCGAATCCTTTCCTGTGAGATACCAGGCCAAAAGTACCAGACTCATTTCACAATAAGGAGCCAACAGTCTGAAAGAGCGGTTAACAGATCTGCTTGCGATTGCACAGATGAATAGGAGCAGGATTAGGACTCAAACTCAGATCTTTTACCTTTCTTGCTCAGGACTCTGTTCCTCCAGCCCTGCTTTTTCTCCCATTTTTAGCTCTATGGCACCAGAAAATTCCATTGCTCAGTTCAGTCTCTACCAATCTGTGTAACTGTGAGCAACTTACTTAACGCTCTCTGAAACCCAGTTTCTTCTTTAAATGAGGATAATAATGGCAGCCCTCAGAAATCATGAAGAGTCGAAAGGAATAGTGCATGTAAAGTTATCAGTATGGCATCCAGAACATAACAAATGCTAAAACTTCCATTATTGACTTTACTATTGTTGTTGTTATTATCTAACCTCCCCGGCTTTCATGTCCTCCATGGAACTTGGGACGCAGCCATGGGTAGAAGAAAGAGCACCGGACAAGGCATCTGTTGTAGGAGCAGAGTCCAAGCCCTGGCCCTGCTGCTTGTCAGCCACGTGACCATGGGCATGTCACTTCACTGTTTTGCCTTAGTCTCTTCATCTCCAAAAAATGAGGCTAAAATATATGTATTTCCTGGAGTTACCATCACAACAGAATGAAAGTGCATCCCTGTAAGCACCCCACAGAAGATAGGCAGTAGGCAGGACCGAGCAGAAATCCACTACTGGCAACATTCTCTATTTCTTCTCCCATGTTGCTGAGGAGCTTGCTCTCTCACAAGAGTGGCTACAAACTTGGAGCCCTCTTTTGTGACTCAGGCAAGCTGCATAAAACATATACCATTTCAGTCACTGACTTTCCTCGTGCCATCCTGAGAGTCCAGGATGAGTGGCCCCAGCATACCAAGCATTGCTCTGGGGCAAGGGAGCAAGGTGCCAGTGGGGAAGTGATGACTAGCTGGACAAGAAATGAAAAGGTGGAATTTCCAGCAGAGTTGGCATAGGCTGATTCTGGGGGGTTTCTCAGCAGTGAAAGAGGAGACGGTCAGCACTGGTGTGCGCTTGCCCAGGTTGAGAGCTTGGAGAAAGATGGGTGCACTGCAAAGGGACATAGCAAGAGATAAGGCCCGGGCTAGCTTAGAACACAGATAAGCCCTAGGGAATGGGTTTATGTACTTGACTTAGTTTCTAGCAAGATGCCTCATTTCTAGGAAGACTCAGTTCCTGGGGAAATCATTAACTTGGGAGAACATGACCCAGTCCCTTGCAAAACCATGACACTCCAAAATATGTACTTGATCCTTGAGTGAGATTTCTTGTATAAGAAAAGCCAAAGCAGAAAGAAATGGATTCCTCATAGAGCTCGTGTCCAAGTGGGTCTTTTCTTTCTGGCTCCCGAGCAAGGTTTAGCCAACCTGTTATCACTCCTGTTAACCCGGCAACAGGAAAATGAATCAATTCTCCTTTCAATCTAGCAGTTACCTCTGCTTTAAACAGCCTCCCTGAGGCAATAAGAGCTGGATCCAGTTTGCCAAATGACTCTGAGAAATTGACCATTAGACCCAGGTGAGAGCTGATTAATGGACGGAAGTCCTGTTTAGTCACTCATGCACGTTTATCTTGTTACTTCTGTCACGTTACTCCTAGTAACATGGCATTTTCAGAAACTTGCTCTGCCATCAGAGCGCTTTTGGACTTGCACCTGCTTCATCAGCTGTAAGCTGTGCACAGTCTCCTTTTGTTCCAGGTGATTGGTAAACTTCTAATATGACAACTCAATTTAGCACATGTTTCTTAAATATTAGCCATGTGTGAGGAAGAACCTTGGATCAAGAATGATGCGTTTTAGGATAAAAGAACAAAAGATAAAATCTCCCCACAGAAAGTTGTCCCTATGCCCCCATGTCCATTCCCCTTAAGGAGTTTTCACTGTAGTTAAAACCAAACAAAATGTCCCCATAGAAAGTAAAGGACTCTATTCAAAGGGCCACAACCAACAGCACCAGAAACAGGAGGGTGTGGGAAGACCCTGGGCTTCGTGTTTCCATCTACAACATAGTCACAGAAATACCTCTCCATGTTCTACCATGTAAAGGTGGTCAGAGGACTAGTGAAACGCTGTTGAATGTGTATGCCACACACACACACACATCTATACATCTATATATTCAACATATATTAAAATCTAAGAGGTATCAGAATGAACACGAAGATGACAACTACTTCCAAAAAAGTGGACCAAATATCCTTTTCTAAATGGAATGGGCGAGTATGTTAAAGTGAAATTCCAAGTTCTTCATGCAGGCAGGTGCCTGTACATTGTTTCATGATACTTTGGAGCTGGAAGAGACTTCAGAGGTCATTGAAATCCAACCTCAAACGTCATGCTCTTATTCTACGTTCGAATCTATCACCCATTATCCCATTCATTATTCAATTTCTGCTAAAACACTTCCAGAGAAAGGGAGGTCAGTGTTTCATGGAGTAGTCGCAGTGAATTACCGTGCTGGATAATCAGATGTTTTACATCATTAGGTATGCCCCACTCTCACAGTTTCCACTGTGCGCGTTCTAGTCTTAGGGGCAACCCCCCCTCCTCCCACATTGTACATCACTGATGCGGAATTTCAAGCAAATATTGATTCCTAGTAAGGCACTAAAGAGCTTTAAATATGCAAACCACGGTAGATGAATTGTAAAACCACAACACTCGACTCACATTGTAAGAGTAGACTTAACATTTGGACTTCCGCGAAAAATACCCTCCTCCTTTGGTAAGTGCGAAGTAAGAAGACAGCCCTAAGGACTGTTTGGATGTTATCGACACCAAGGCATGAAGAGAAACACATGTAGGACCTGTTGGTCCTGCTTTGACTCCGGTCTACACCCAATGTCTTTTCACGGTCTCCATGAATATTTAAACAAAGACAAATAACCCATATGTATCAGGCATATAATACTTCTCTGAGATGTTTAGCCTTTTACTTTACTGTCTTGTGTAGTAAATACAACTGCAGTATTTGCAGCAGCTCAGAGGTCTCATCAAATGTGTTAATACCCTTTTAAGATCCTTCTAGTACTTGTCTACCCTTAACAGCATGAAGCATCCCAGTTCGAGGTATCTGCTTTGAAAGAACCATGACGGAATAAAGAAAATGATATTTAAAACATGACCTGGGATCGTCCTTTATTCCTGGACCCTAAGACCAGTGTCATCACAGACATCAGACCTTTCAGTTTCACACGTGGCCAGGCATGAGTCTATTCTGGAAGGCAGCCCTTACTTGCTGACTCTATTATTAGTAGAACATAGACAAATGCAAAAAGATCCCTAGATCAAGAGAGGGTAGCGTGGTGCAGCTAAGACCAGAGACTCTGAGGCCGGATTGCCTGTGATCACCTAACTCGTTGTATGACTTGAAGCAAGTTGCTTAACTTCTTCATGCTTCAGTTTCCTCATCCATAAGACAGAGATAATAAGAGAACTCACCGATTGCTTCTAACAGGTAATTTATGTATTTGCATTGAGTTGATCTTTTGCCAAACACAGTGCAATCCAGCAGGGAAAAGCATGCCTCTGAATCAAGAGGCCTGACTTCAAGTCTTCTTCTACTGTGACTCGCCAAATCGCAGATCCAACCCCTTAGCACAGTAGTCAAAGGTCTTGGCAACCCGACCCCAACCTACTCTTTTCAGCCACCCTGGTGGTCATTTCCCACTTCTTTGTGTGCTCCACCCATCAGACTCCTTGCAATTGCCCAAAATACAAGGGATCTGTGCATCACTATAAGGTTTTTGTGCTATTTCCTCTGTGAAATCCCCTCTTTACTCTCTTCTTGTTCAATAACTACCCCTACTTATGTCCATGACTGTATCACGGTCCTCTCCTGCACTGGACTGTATGTTTCTTGAAGGTAAAGAATGGTCACCTTTTCATATGGTGGGTGCGCAACGTCTGTGCAAACAACCGAGAGATTAAATGAATCCTTTTTAGATAGATCTCTTAGAAATGGTGACCATAATGTGGCTCTTTTCTACTTTAGAAAAATATGTGAGGGCATCTGTTTGAAAGTAAACTAACAATACAAGATACGGTAACAATGTAGCTGATACTAATGACATGAGTGAGGGAAAGCCTTGTGCCGGTCCTATAGTCTTCTGAAAGCCTGTAAAAACATTCTGTTGTTGGGACATGTGTGCACTGACAATCAAACAGGTGATGTTGTATGATGACCCCATTCATGCCCTTGTTCTTAAACATGTTCTAAATCCTTGCTGGCTTCTCACTGTCATGGTAGATCCTGTGATCCGGTAGATCCTGCTCTGAAGGGGCACTAGAGAGGGGAGAGGATCTGAGCCGACCACATCTTTCATCTGGCTCTGGAAGGAGCACCAGCCACCAGCCGGCCACCTGGTTGATCTGCTGCCTCGAGTGCTCCCTTGCTTGAGAACGTTCCTTTCAGAAAGACTAGGCTGACCTTTTCTACAGGCAGTAGGAAACGGAATGGATTCTTGTGCTATAGAAGTTGGGCTCTTGGCAAAATATGGATTAAAAAAATCCTTAAGATACCATCAAACATGAGGTTATGCCAGAAGTGATCGTGTAAACAGAAGATGCTTTGCTTGGCAGGACATTTTGCTGAGTGTATAACCAAGAAGACCCACTGGATGGAAGAAAAGAGATGAAGAAGCAAGATTTCTTGAGCTCCTGCCATGGCCACAAATCATTCTGCTGTGTCTGAAGTTATCACAAGGAGGCAGATAGCAAGCATCCTGCTCTGCCAAAACTTTGGATCCAGTACTATTCTGCCCACCTGTAGTCCACCAGTTACGGAGGAAAGGAGAGCAGGAAACTACTAAATGATGGTCCAATAGTTGTTTATATAGATCTGAAGGCTCTGTGTTAGGCTAACATAGCTTCGCTAATAGCTTATCAAACACTTGTGTAAAAAAAGCAATAGTTCATATGAAGCAAGAAAAGTATCAGTGAGACCAACTTTCTTCTTGAATAGAATTTCTAGTAACGAAGCTCCTCTTTTCATCTGTCGGACAAACATGAACAGTTTGAGTCTTTACCAAAAGATTAGAATTGCTACACTAAATATTTTGGGCAGGTGGTTAATGTTTCTCTCCTTGAACCTTTGTCTTTGTTTCGTATCTTTGGTGTTGCAAGTCAAGATTGAGAAAGCCAAGATTGATTTCTTTTTGAGGGTCACGAAGAGAACAACATAACCCTTATTTTTATTGGTGGTGATAAGAAAACTCATCAAAGGGAGGGACATCCATGTTTCTTAGAAACATTGTTTTACAGGGCGTTGCTTTTATGATGCCTTAGGGAATGAGTATTTCAAAGGCTAATTGTGTAAAACTCTTCTCTCAAAAGAAGATTGGAATTTAAATTTGTCGTCTTACTTCTGGATTAGACAAGTATCCTGAGCTGAGAGCATATGACACGTGTTTACACAAGATGATGGCATGTTTAGCTAGGTTTTGAATCTAATGTCCAGGGCAGGTCCGCTTTGTGAGGGGGCAGGGTTGGGGATTTTCACTGTAGAAAGCAGAGGGTACCCACAGGATGCCTCTAAAGCTGTGCTGAGGCTCAGTCATATCTTCTGGGCTTTTTAGTGTTATTCTGCAAAGGTTCTCACTTCACCAATCATATTACTCCCAAGGAACAGTGGAATATGATGTCAGAGTCAAATGCTTTCCTGGTAGACATAAAAGGCATAATCTTAGAAGAAAAAATGAATTTGTATGAGATTCAAAGATTCCTAAACAATATGGGGAATGCCACAAATTCCAGGCACTAGACTGAAAAGTTCCACACGTGACAATGGTAGAAAGTGGAGGAAGACCTTGAGTGACCCAATGCAAGAGACTCTGTCTTAGGCATCTCTATATGTCTACTTTCTAAAGATTAGGTGGCTTGAATTCAGGTGGCCCACAAAGACAATAATGTCGTATCCTTCAAGGCATACACCAAGTACCCTTTTAAGAAAGTAACAAAAATATGGTTAACTAGCCTCCTGTCACACCAGGAAAAGGAAATGTCCTTTCCCCCCAGGACATTTAGTCATCTGTAAAAAGGTTTCCTTGCTGAGACAGCACTTTAAAATGCTAAAAACTGCTCGAGAGACCATTACACATTTGAATTTATACACAGGTAAAAGAGAGAAACATATTAATTATTCATCCAAACTTGGGTTCGATTAAATGAGGAGTTTAGCTCAGATTCGTGGGGGCAACGTATAGGATAATAAAATCTTAAAAGTGGAAAGGATTTAAAAAGACATTCATTAGATTTTCAGACAGAAGTCCCTATTTTTGACTACTTAACAAAGACCTGGGGTGAAAGAGGGGAGAGAAAGAAAACTCGAGACAATACCCACAACCAAGACCTGTAGTTGTCCACAGACAGAACCCTGAAAGGACTGTCAGGATTCACAGGACTCACGGCACTGGATCGAGAATCATAGTCTTAATCAACACAGGATTTGCTGCTGGAAACAAAACCAAGCTGTTGGCCTCAAAGAAGGCAGGGAGACGATTCACTCCTTTCCCGGAAACTATTTAGGTTGGATTTTACAAGACTAAGCAGTAGCACACTAAATCCTGGGACACATCTAACAAAAAAAGGCTAGGGGGAGGAAGGAAGAGAGCTGAGAAAGGGCAACCCAAAGATAATGGGTTTTTGTGCTCTCTCTGTTGTGTGCAGGGGAATAGGCAGCGGGGGAAGAGAAGATTCTATCTCCATGCACGAAGCTGCATCAGCCACATTCCTGTTAGAAGCTGGTATTCAACTAGGGCATGTCACTCTGCCCCTCCAGGTGTGGATCAGAGGCCTTATAGCCTAGTACATGTTGAGCAGGTTCAGGAACAGATTGCACATGCTCTGTGTTCACAAACACTGGGTCTAAGCAGATTGATTTTCATTTCTGGATGAGTAAGCATGAAAAATAGCATAGACAGGAGAAAAAGGGCATCACAAGGGAACTGAAAGACCATCTCAGAGATAATTTTAGAAAACTGTTTCACATCCTCAACTGAGGTAGAAACAGGACACTGTGAAGAGAGACAGGTAACTATTATGACACAAAGAGATGGAAGGAGGAAGGTTATGGGTGAGATACGGAGGGATCGTAGGAAAGCCAAAGATATAAGTATCTATATGTTCACTGAAGGCAGTAAGAAGCAAAGCTGATGCTGTAGGAAACAGAATCAGACACTGCCTAAAATACACAGGCTCTACATCGTACCTCCTAAAAGGAATAAATGAGATAGGAGACGGTAGATCCAGGAAATGGGGAACGGGATAAAACTAGCGTTAATGTGTACTCGTGATAAAGAGACCAATGATCACAAAGAGACAGCACCACACTCCCACCTGACAGCTAAAATGAAAGTGACAACATGAGGTGTTAGTGGGGGTGCAGAGCAACTGACCCTTACTGATTGTTGGTAGCCGTGGAAATGAAACAACCACTTTGAAAAACTGTGGGCAGTTTCTTAATAGTTAAATGCATTCTCACCATTTGACCTCAAAATTCCACTCCCAGGTAATTATCCAAAAAAATAAAAAAATATATGTTCACAACAATCCTAACAAGAATGTTAATAGAAGCTTTATTTATAATAGCTCCAAACAGAAAATAGCCCAGGTATCCACAATAGGATATCAATAAACAAATTATAGTGTAGTCACATAATAGAATACTACTCAGCAATAAGTGAAATGAATTACTGATACAGGCAGCAACATAGACGAATCTCAAAAAATATGAGTGAAAGAAGTCATATCCATAACATTGTATGATTCCATTTATATGACCGTCAGAATAAGCGGAACTAATCTTAGGTGGTAGACATCAGATCAGTGGTTGCTTCTAGTATCAGGATTGCCTGGGAAGGGGCTTGAAGACATTTGCTGGAGTGATGGAAACGTCCCATATCTTAACAAGGACATGGGTCATTCAGGTATTTGGCAAAACTGATCAAAGTATACACTTAGTCTTTGTATGTCACTGGATGTAACTAATATCTCTAAAAAAGGCATTCAAAATTTTAAAATGTATTTTTAAAAAGAATAAATAAAATATAACCAAAGAAATAATCAAAATTAGAAAAGAAAATTTTGAAAACTCTTTCCAGGGTTAATAAAATATCTGACTCTGGAAATTGAAATGATTCAGCAATCACTATGCAAAATCAGTAAAAAGAGCTCACACCTAGATACATTATGATAAAATACTTGAATTACAAAGTGAAACTCATAAATATCCAGGAAGAAAAACAGATTACTGAGAAACAAAAACATGGATGATCTCAGATGTTTCTACCACAGGACTAAATATGAAAGGAAAAAAAAGGGTGGTGAGACAAGAATTTTATACCCAGACGAATCGCTCTTTTTTTATGTTGAAAGCCTAAAGAAATTTGTTGAAGCCAACCACGGGATTAAAAAAAAATACAGGATAGGGCAGAAATAATCCCTGCTTAAGTGTGGTTGGTAGGGTAATAACATGGGCATAATAATTTATAGTTTTAATTTAAAAATTTCACCTAAAATGTCACATGGTGTGCTCGAGTGTGATATTGTTATATTACATAATTACATGCTTGTGATTTTGTAATAAAATATCTTGCAATAAAAAGGGGCATTATTTGTGCCAGACTCTGTATATGACCTATTTGCCCTACTCCTGGTAATCCTTGAAGATATCCTTTAGCTGCCTTAGAGATGAACTAATAAGATGTCAAAATGGGCTATTTGTGGTATATAAGGACAATGGCTATGGACACAGAACCAGATAACCATGGAACTGCCTAGGAATATATTACAAATATGATTACGTTGCTGAATAGATAAAACAATTCACAAAGGAGAAGTCATGTTATATAAAATATTTATTGACAGTAACCCAAATAAAAAGTGTTACATCATTTTTAATCAATACTGAGGAAAGGATGAGAAGGAAGTAAAAATGGATGAAAATTTTCATTTGTAATGGAGTTAATTCAAACATGCCAATTCATCTGATCTTGATTTAGTACGTGAATGATCACGTTCTTGGTAAGTACAATACATAGGTCAAGAAGTGTTTTGAAAAATCTTAAGTACAATCACTTGTAGAAATAAAAAAGTGGATGACTACCTTCTAAATTATTGGAAAAATAATAGCAAAAGCAACCCACAGTAGGATGAAAGATAGATGCCAAGATTCACAAAGTACTGAAAAAAGTAAGATCAAGTGAACAGAATTTTGACCGTCGTGACCGATGTAAATTTCCAAGTGAGAGCGAAAATGCTTCTGTGGTCACATGCCTGCTAGAAATGCTGGGGTGAACTCAGCTGAACTAGTTTTCTTACTGCGGAGCTCAAACTTTTAATATATTAATATGAATTGTGAATACCTGGGAGAGAGATTTCATTTGTAGCATTTCCCGAGTTTATTTTACTAGCTCTCACAGAACATACTCTGAAAAATATTAGGCAAGAGGCATTCTTTTTAAAACTGGCAGTAAGAGAAGATGCTCACTATTATTATGTAATGAAGTTATCATCAATGCTACAAGACACCAAATAAAAATTAGATGCAACTCTTGGAAGAAGGAAAATTATCGTCACAGACATCATGATTATGGTTATGAACTTTTATAATCAACTAGAAACTCTTATAATTAATTACAACGAGTTAGTCAGAAATGAAAACGCAGATACATTAGTGATTTCCATGTGTACTAGCAACATCAGAGAGAGGATATGGAACAAAAGATGCATGTAAAATGAAAAACTAAAATTATAAAATACATAAGAATAACCCTAACAAGAAATGTGCAGGACCTACATGAATAAAACTATAGCATTTTAGCAAGAAATATAAAAAAACTAAAGTAAGATGGTCAAAGCTTCTTAGTGGGATGATTGAGTATAAAATGAATGCCATTGTTTCTGCAAGTGGCCTACAGACTTAACACATCCCCAAATTGCCAATCGGAGACATAGGAGACTCTGTGTGTGTGTGTGTGTGTGTGTGTGTGTGTGTGTGTGTGTGTGATCACAAGTAGCTTGATAACAAGGATGCATTCTGAGAAATGTGTCATCAGGTGATTTTGTCTGGTACGAACAGCACAGAGTCCACCACACATGCCGAGATGGTATAGCCAGCTCCACCCCTGGGCTGTGTGGTCTGGTCATGGCTCCCAGGCTACGACCCTGCACAGCATGTTACTGTACTGAACACCATCACAATTGTTGCACAATAGCAATTATTTGTGCATCTAAACATTAAAAAGGTACATACAACCACAGCATAAAAGATCGAAATGGTACACTTTCCTAGGGCACTTACCATGAATGGAGCTGGCAGGGCTGCAGTGAGTGGTGAGTGAATGGGAAGGCCCAGGACAAACTTCTACCGACTTTATAAACTCTGGACACTTAAGTGACACTGCATTTACAGAGAATATTTTTCTTCAGGGATAAATGAAATTGAACTTACTTAACTTTTCACTTTGCAAACTTTTAAATTTTTCTTAAATTTGAATCTTTTGTAATAACACTTAGCTTAAAACACAAACACACTCTGTAGCTGTACAAAAATATTTTCTTTCTTTACATCCTTATTCTTTTTTACAGTCCCTACCATGTAGGTCTTTATTAGGACATATCGAATGTATGAGTCACTAAAATGCAAAGCAGCCAAAAGAGAAAGGCCTCTGTCTTCAATTATATCTTTGCTTTTAGTCTTTTCTTCCATCTTTCAATTATTTTTGTTTGTTTGTTTTACTATTTAAGCTTTTTTGTTAAAAGCTAGGACACAAACACACACATGAACTTTGGCCTAAACAGGGTCCTCCACCTCCACACTGTGACCCACTGGAATGCCTTCAGGGGCAGTGACAGGCAGGGAGTGGTCATCTCCTGTGACGACAATGCCTTCAGGACTAGCTCCTGAAAGACCTGCCTGAGGCAACTCGTGTGACGGAGTCAGTCTCCTCAGAGCTGTGTCCATGGTGACTGGTGATTTGCTCGGTTTGTTTCTTTTACTCATCACAGGTTTGCTTGTGAGCAGATCATGCACCTAGAATATTCCTCTCTATTAACAGGAACCTTTCGGTGTGGCGGTCCTTATTTTCAAAGTTGTTAAGGAGCTTGTTGAGAGCTGCTAAAGCTTCTGCTCAATCCTTCACTATGAGTTTTCTTGGGGTTCTTATTCGTCTCCTGCAGTTTTCTCTTGCCTCTGCTTCAGTCCTGTGCTCCGGTTCCCATACTCCTCATTGGTCAATTCCTCAGGGGCCACCCCTGGGAGCTCTTGGATGTCATCCTCATTCACATCCAGGTTAAAGGTGTTGGCCATCTCAACCACAGTCTGGCTCATTTTTGCAAACTTCTCATTCTTGACAAATCCTTTGAAGTCACAGGTGAACCTCCTGAGTGTCTTCTTCTATATGCCATTCTTACACTGCTTGGTGACATCATCCCAAGCCCAAGCAAGGTTCTTGATGCAGCTATAGACATTTTGTGATCCTTCCAGAACAGCATCAGCGTCTTCCTCAGTTGTAGCAATGACCTGGGCACAGGTCCTCCTCAGGTAGGAGGCCTTAAAAGCTGCTGTAACTCCTTGGCTCATTGGTTAGATCAAGGAGGTGGTATTTGGAGGGAGAAACCCCACTTTGCTATTGAGAGGAAGATCATCAATACCAGAAGGACATCTGAGAGTGTAACCAACAATAAGCAACATTTGGAAAGGTATGTTAGTCTCCAGAGAGAACTTCTCCATTTTGCTGGCAGAGCAATGCAGGAAGGCACCTTGGAAGAACAGCTGGGTCACCCATGATGTCTCAGCAGCTTCTGCAGTGCACTGGCAGTGTGTGTTAACACATCCTTGAAGGCCCTGGGGTTCGTGCAGTGCCAGATGGAAAAGGGTTTCAGTTTGCAGCTTGCAACAAGGCCCCCAAGAAAGACTGTTCTCCTGACTTCAGGAGCCTTGAAACCTAGCATTGACTTGGTTTCCTTACGGCTGAAAGTCCTTTCAGACATCTGTTTCCAGAATAGGGAGGTTTTGTCGATGTTGAATATTTGCTCTGGCAGGTAATCTTCCTCCACTATCGGCCTATCTAGAGTTTTCCAAAATTCTTCAGCTGCCTTCTCATCATGCACAAACTCACCAATCACTTTCACTTTACGTGATGAAGGATTCTTGATTTATTTAGGCCGCCGAGCACTAGCAGTGAATACAACATTGTAGTTGGGTCCGGCCTTTTTATTTTCCTTTTTTTTTTTGGTTTTGTTGTTGCAGTTTTATAACTTTATTGAGTAATCAGCAGTGAGTTCTCATCCACATTAATTGTTTGTAGATTTTTGAAAGTGGTGACAGGTACGTAGGTGACCAACGCATAGGGCTTGTTTGGTGAATCTTCACCCTCATCACGTTTCCTGGACAACCACACCTGGGTACGGTACGGGACTTTCCTTCTCCCTTTGGCCCAGACAGCTGGGTTGAGCCTGGTGTCGGTGCGCACATCTGGAGTTCCCGTCTCCTTCATGGCAAATTTCCAGATCTCTCTGAGCGCCCAAGGGGCACACTTCTTGGAATCCACTCCACGATGTGCTTCTGGATGTTGATGGTGGACTCTCTGGTCACTATTTTGTTGATGACAGAAAGACCCTTCTTCTTGCCACCTTTCTTTGCGGGAGCCGTTATGGCAGGCGTAGGTTGGAAAGAAGGAGCGTGAGGTATTGTGGGAGAGAGAAAGCGGGGTTGCAAGTACGACTTTCCAGCCTTCTTTTCTTCAACATTGCAAACAAATTGCATGGAGGGGACTATGAACTTTGCTCCGTGTCACCAGCAGTTTTTCCACGCCTGATACAGACCCTTATCTTGTTAGTCTCATTGCTTTCAGTAAAGCAGGTTTTACACAGCTTCTGACACTTTGTTCTTGTTCTTCAAAATCATGGCTATGGTGGCAGGGGACGTGCCTAACTGGCGAACAATAAGCATCACAGATTTTCCACCTTTGTCGTCCGTAATCACTTTTCATTTCACCTCCAGGTCAGTCACTCGATGCTTTACTGGCAACGTTAACAGTGGATTTTGTACACTGAGGGGCATGGCAGACACAACGGGAGACGAAATCGAGCACCAGGGTAAATGATGCAATCAAGAGACATGGTGGACATGAGATGTGAGGCTGCTGCCAGTGTAACAGGGCACGCTCATTTACAGCAGCAAGCTTTTATTAACAAGTAGAAAGCGTACACTCTAAAATAATGATAAAATGTAAAGTATAGTAAGTAAACCAGTAACAGTTGTTTATTATCAGTATCGGGTATTATGTATTGTGCATAACTGTACATGCTACACTTTCGTACAACTCACAGAGCAGTATATTTATTTGCACCAACATCACCACAAACACATGAGTAATTCATTCCACTACAACCTTCGGACGGCTCTGAAGTCACTAGGTGACAGGAATTTTCAGCTCCGTTATAATCTTACGAGACCACGATCTTATATGTGGTCCGTTTTTGACCAAAACGTTGTTATGCGGCACCGATTGTACACATAAATATATACATGTGCACATGTATTTAGACTCACATATATTATATATGCATATATTTTTCTAACTTTAAAAAATCATTTTCAACTTTGTCTAGGAGAACACATTGGCAAGAGTAAACGCATCCGCTTTGAAAATGAAAAGTAACAAGAGGCTACATCCCCTCCCAGTTTATATGTTTCATAAAAACCCAAAATCAGCTTGGTGCTTGCCCAAGAATTGACATAATAATACAACTAAATAAATTATTCTGCAGTAAATAGTGTGACATGCATAAGAACTTTATATATAACTGAAGCATTACTTATCCAAAGGCAAGGGGTGAGTTACTTAACACATTCCTTGCCCATCGTCACCACCTCTCTCCTGCCACCTGTGACAGCCTCCCCCTGGCCTCCTGTTCATGCTCTCGACCGCCACTGCCCTCAGCCCAGCACACGTACA
>VMDR010004254.1:0-62143 GCA_007922815.1 Macrotus californicus
CTTACAGTGGTGCCACCTGTTCTCCACTTGTCAGGCCAAAAAATCTTTAGAAACCCTGAAATCGTGAAGAATTTAGTTTAGCTTTGAGGCAGTCTTTTAATTATTTCACTGACAAACTAAATTTCTTTGAAGGTGTTTACAGTTGGTTTCTGGCTTAAATTTTTAAAAAAACCACAACTTTCAGTTTCATAAATAAAAACAGGAAATACTCATTTTTTTTCTTTATTTTTATTGACACTATTATAGATGTCTCCCTTCCTCCCTTCTCCCAGACTCTCTGCCCCCTTCCTTCTGGCCATCACCACACTGTTGTTGATGTCCATGGGCTATACATGTATGTTCTTTGGCTCTTCCCTTCTAGAAATACTCATTGAGCATAGTTCTCTTTTAGTATTAGTAATTCAAACACCATTCTCTAACATCCTACCGAGTGTTTAAACATACAAATGACCCATCACTTTAAATGTCAGGGGGCTTTTGTTTTGCTTTTTATTCTGTGCAGTGCACAATTGAATCGGTATTAAATTTCAGGAATTTTAAAGAATAACATATTTTCATATTTTTAACTTTTTTTTTAACTTACATTTCCATATTCTTAATTGACCTTCACAGTTTAACTCTGGTAGAATTAAAATCACTTTTGTGTAGTGTTTATAGAACCTACTTGAATTGTCCTATTCTAGGTTCACATGTTCTTATTATTTCTGTGGTGCTGAAGATCTCATTCTGTTCTGCCACTTGAGTTTAGGGTCTGCTTTTGGCAAGGGACTAGCTTAGTCCATTGACTTGCTGTGTGTTTTATTTAGTTACCTCAATGACTTGGATAGAATATCCCAAACCAACTACATTCCAACCCAACAAGATGTCCTGCGGACGAGAGTGAAGACCACAGGCATTGTGGAGACGCACTTCACTTTCAAAGACCTGTACTTCAAGTAAGTCACTAGCCTTTTGACTGGATGTGCCAAGCACAGATTTCTCTTCTTTAGTTTGTGTTTCTTAATCAAGGTGAAACCTCTCTAGGCAGTACTTCTTGGTTTAGAAACGAACCGCATTCATCAGCCAGTATTTGCATGCTCTGACTGTGGGAGCCCAGGCCTTTCTTTTTTCCCCAAATAGCGGAGATATTTCTGTCCATCTGGAGGAGCTAAACTCAACATTAATTGTATCTTAGGTACCAGTAAAAGTAATCACATGGTTGCCAGCATGCTTTGTTCTTTTCAGCTGCTTTTGTTGTTGGCACCACGGAAACAGGTATTGAGTGCTTGTTGTTTAAAAGGGTAACAAACAATACTAAAAGGACAGCCACTAAGTGGCTTTGTGCTGCCGCCTGGCGTTAAAATAGCACCGCCCTTCTCGCTGCCGTCAGTCCCTTCTTCGGAGTGCACACCCCTGTAATTTTCATGGAGTGGAGCTCATGCAGTCCTGGCTCTTGGAGGGGTCTGTGCTCAGCGCCCTGCAAAACTGAGTTCTCAGTACAGCGCGGAAGGGAAAACTGACCTGGGGGTCGAGGCATCGGGAGGTATGATGACATACAGACAGGGGTGGTTTTAGAGGGAATTCTGGCGTTTCAGTAGCACGGGCTTTCTCATCAGCGTTAGTAATTCTAAAATAGGCTTCAGCTTGTCTCTGTGTTAATGGTCTTTTGTATATGTAAGAATGGTCTTTGGTTCCTGTTTCCTGCTTTGGGGACCTTCGAGATTAGAAGCAGACTTTTTCCCTTCAATATGTGATGTTCTTTTTAGCTCCCTCCTTATGCTTGTATGCAGAACATGGTGATGAGCATTGTTGCACACACGTGTAACTTGTAGCTCAGATCTCTGTTTTCTTTTCTCTGAACAAAATTGATCAGAGGCTTTGTGAGATCCACGCAGAGTTTAGGTTTTACTAGATGCCAGTCGAGGTCTTGAAATCTTTATAGACCTACCCAGATTCGAAACCTGGTACAGGAAATAGCAGTTCAGCCGAGGGTTTGCAGACTAGAAGAGCTGCTTCTCTTTGGTGCTGGTGAGCTTGCTTACCAAGAGTGGCAGGCCACTTGGATTGTCACCCACGAAGCCATAAGAGTGAGTTGTCTCTGTGTTTTATTAAGACTAGTGACCCATTGATAATAAATGTTGAACCTTTATTTAGTGTGGGACACGTTCTTGGTGATGTTGTCATAGACCGATCTTTCGTTAGGTACGTCCTACTGGTCCTCTTAGGTCAGGACCAGTAGCCAGATTGAATTAAGGTGCTGCACCCACTTTATTGGTGGCGTGTAGATACCTTGTTTATGAAGTACTGTCATTTCCTCCTTGTCCTCTTCTCTCTAGGCAGAACCACTGTCCATTTATTCAAATGTTTATTATAAGAGAGTGTACTATAAGCAAGGCATTGTGTAATTGCTTACTTGCCTCTCAGTTATGAGGTAATGTTTATAAAATGTTGATCTGTTAGTGAATGATATTATAAATGTTAATATGTGCTAAAAGCCCACCTAGGGAACTTTATACTGTTTGACCAGTTTTAGGAATTTTCAGAGGAAACCTGAGATTATTGGTGTACCACAGTGTGTCTGCTCTTGAAAGACGTCCACGGTGAAATATATGTTAGCTTTCCTAAAGCCTGTGGTATGACCTCGTATTGGGGCCAACTTGTGATTGCATCATTATAGGTATCGTGACCAAAGGTTGAAAAACAGTACAGGATCAATCAGAAGAAAAAGCTGGGTCATGAAGAGATAAGATGGCTCGGGAACAGCTGTAACAGCATAAACAATGAAATAAACAAACAAACAGACCCATGGCTGAGAAAGAAGAGAGTGATTAGATGACTGTTCTCTTCAAACACATGTTGAAAAATTATTCAACTATTAACTTCTCTCAGTCTCTGCCAGGGGGCAGTATCTCTGAAAATAGACCCTTAGTCACTGTAGATCTGGTACATTAAACCAGCTTCGCAAGGTTTTTAACCTTTAAACATTTTGTCACTGTTATCAAACATTTGTCTTAAGAACGTCTCACCATTTGAATGCATACCTCCTCATATCCTAGTGCCAGCTGAGACAAAGTTTTGCAGGTACAGCCTGGTCGGGTAGCTCAGTTGGTTGGAGTATTGCCCCAATATACCAAGGTTGCGGGTTCAGTCCCTGGTCTGGGCACATATAAGAATGCATGAGTAAGTGGAACAACAAATTGATGTTTCTCTTGCTCTCCTTTCTTCTCTTTCTAAAAAAAGAAAAATATATATATATCAATAAATAAAGCTGTGTGGGTGCTTCTTGTGTTATAGGAGGTAGATGAGGGAATTGTTGACAGAAATTCATCAGTGACTCAGGATATCAAGTAAGCCCCCCAGAAGGGAGCAGTGGGCTGAAACTGATCTGGACAGAACATACAGTGTGCGGACGCTTGAGGCTTTGTTACTATTAATTAGGTTCAAACAAGACTTGGGGCTGAGAAACATTGGTTAAGTTTTACTTTTAGATATTGGGTTCTTAAATACAATTTAAATACAATTTAAATTCTATTCTAAAATACAATTTGTTTTTTTCCATAATTAATCTCAAAAATATTTTCTTCTTTAAGGAAGACATATCTCAATTATACCTCAATTTTTTAAAAAAAAATTTAAAAAGAGTGAGGGAGTGGTGGGGGGAAATGCAGACAACTGTAAATGAACAACAATAAAGTAATTAAAAAAATTTTTTTAAGTAAGAAAAACAAACTTGTGACTCAGTAGGGAGAGGTTATGGAAGAGAATGCAAGTTGGAGGGTTATAGTCTGTCATGTTCTCTCTGAACTAAGAGGTAAACCACTGGAGAGGTGCCGTAGCATGGTCGATCGGAGCTTGGGTGCTGGAGTCCATGCCAGGTTCAGATCCCCAGCCCCTGTCGCTTAGTAGTGTGCCCTTGGGCACATTATTTAACATGGCAATGCCTCCACTTCTTCATCTGTACAGCAGGGGTGCTTCCCAGAGCATTTCGAGGGGGAAGTCAGCTTAAGATGTTTAGGGTGGTGCCTGACATCATGGTAAACACACAATAAATATTAGTTACTATTATTATCTTAAGTTGTATTATTCAGCTCCTCATTTTTCCTGTCTTTTTCCCTTCCTTTAACCCATTCCAGTGCTTACTCTGCTGGCTTGGTATCTGATACAAGCTTTGATTAGAGAGGAGGCTAAACTATTTCTCTAGAGTGAGGATTTTGATTATTCCAGAGTTTTATTTTCTCATGTTGTTTTAACCACAAATAATTATTTTGATTACATTTTATTTGCTTCTTTGTTTGTCTTTCTATTACAGACGGGGTTTGGAATATGCAATAGTGGGGAATTCCCTAACCATTTCAATTTAGAGAGAGAGGTGTGTGTGAATCTTGCTGAATTTGTGCTTTTTTTCCCCCCTTACTCAGGATGTTTGATGTAGGTGGCCAAAGGTCAGAACGAAAAAAGTGGATTCACTGTTTTGAGGGAGTGACAGCAATTATCTTCTGTGTGGCCCTCAGTGATTATGACCTTGTTCTGGCTGAGGATGAGGAGATGGTATGTTGGAGCTGCTGGGGGAAAAGCCTATCTGACACATCCAGGAAATGGAAAATAACTCGTAGGAAAACTTTGTGCATCCATACGCTCTTTGAATCAAACTTAATGTCCTTAATTTTTTTCCTTGTCAGTGAGATGAGATTTCGAGAATATTCAATTCATGCCCTGTTAACTCTTAAAAGGTGTGACAGCACATTGAGCACGTGGGCAGGGTTCCGTCCTCTTGTCAGCCGGCCTCCCTCCCTACCCCCCAACCTCCCGAGAGCTAAAGACAGGAGGGCTAGCCCAGTTTTGCGCTGGCGGGGTCCGGCCCAGTCTCACCAGTGCCGTTCAGCACGTTTGAAACTTGTTGTTCTGTTTTGTCGTGAACAGTTAATCCACCTTTACTTTTTGTTGCTGACCTGTCACCCTTTATTTCTTTTTTAGAACCGAATGCATGAGAGCATGAAACTGTTTGACAGCATTTGTAACAACAAGTGGTTTACAGACACTTCAATCATTCTCTTCCTCAACAAGAAAGATCTTTTTGAGGAAAAAATAAAGAGGAGTCCATTAACTATCTGTTATCCAGAATACACGGGTAAGGAGTCATGAAGGGTTTTGGTGGCGGTGCCCATCTTAGATCCGCACCTCGGTGACATTCCCGCAGCCGCCTTTTGTTTTGTTTTGTCCTGTTTTGTTGTCCTTGCGGGGAGTGCCCACTGGCACTGCTGTAAACATAAGTGTGTAAGTCCAAAGTGCTATTCCAGACGTAAGTGACTGTACTCGTTCGTTTTATTTTTCTGTCCTCATTTTTTGAGGACTATGGCAAAAGATAAAAATCAAAATTTGGTATAAATACATTCAAGAAAATACAAGGAGAAGGTGCAGTCATTGCACTCGAGGAACTGACATTAGTTGTGGAAAGACACACACGAGGAATTGCATCGTAGTGTAAAACTGCCGTTCACGGAAGAATAGAAGCGGTGATTACTCTCCGGAGTCAGTGTGGTCTTTCTCTAGAGGAGATGACCCTTGGAGAGAGACAGTGAGAGGGTGAGTTAGAAAGCTCCAGGCAGACGGGGGAGTAGAAACATTTTAGGAAGAGGGAGTAGCATACGTAAAAATGGGGAGGTGCTTCAATTGAGGCATGGGTAGACATGCTTTGCCTCCTCGCATAGCCACAGAGAGAATTACAACTATATCTCAAAAGAAATGACAACCAGAACTGTCAGAAAATTGAGCTATATGGAAGTCCGACAACCAAGGATTTAAAGAAGCCACATTCACCCAGGCAGGTAAGGGGGTGGAGTTGCAGAGACAGACGTGGAGACTCAGTGTGGCACAAGGAGGAAGTGGCAGTGGAATGGGCAGTCCCACACTCACGTATGATGGATAAATTTCGAGAGGGATAACTTGGGAACAAGCAATCCAAGCCTCAGACCAGACTGCACAGCCCAGGGTTCCAGTGCCAGCAAGATAGATCCCATAACTTCTGGATGTAAAAACCAGTGGGGATTGGGGCGGTACAAGAAACTGCCGGATTTTCAGGAGAGTCCATTTAAAGGGCCCACACAGACTGAGAACATAGCAAACCCACCCACTGTGGAATTCACCACCAGGGCAATAGCTGGAAAGATGCCAGTCGCATACAGGAGTGGGTGAAGTGACTGGAAACCGGGTGAGTGCTGGGCAAACATCCAGAAGCCAGGCAATGGCATTGTCCCCTCTCTTAAAAGTCCTACACAGCAGTGCAGCAGGTTGCCCCGCCCTGGCGATTACCCAAGGCTCTGTCCTACATAATTTACAGGTGCCTTTTCTGAGACAGGGAGTCAAAGCAGCTCTGCCTCATACACAGAAACAAACATAGGGAGGCTGCTGAATTGAGGAGACAAGAAATAAGGTCCAGGTGAAAGAACAGAACAAAACCCTAGGAAAAGAACTAAACAAAACAGATAACCAACCCATTAGATGCAGAGTTCAAAACACAGATGATCAGGATTCTCAAACAACTTACTGATTATGGCAAAAACATAAGGGAAAAAACGAAGGTTACACTAAGTGAAATAAAGAAAAATCCACAGGGAACCAACAGTGGAGAGGATGAAGCTGATAATCAAATCAGTGATTTGGAACACAAAGAAGGAAAAAGCATTCAATCAGAGCAGCAGGAAGAAAAAAGAATTAAAAAAAACTGAAAATATGCTTAGGAACCTCTGGGACAACTTTAAATGTTCTAACATCTGAATCATAGGGGTACAAGAAGAAGAAAAGGAAGAGAAAGAAACTGAAAACTTACTTGAAAAAATAATGAAAGAAAACTTCCCTAATTTGGCGAGAAGAATAAGACATACCAGTCCAGGAAGCACAGGGAGTCCCAAACAAGTTGGACCCAAAGGGGACCACACCAAGACACATGATAATTAAAATGCCAGAGGTTAAAGATACAGAGAGAGCCCTGACTGGTGTACACGGCTCACTGGATTGAGTGTCCACCTGGAAACCAAGCGGTCGCCGGTTCACTTTCCAGTCAGAGCAGGCAGGCGCCTGGGTTGTGGGCCAGGTCCCCGTTCCGGGGCATGCGAGAGACCACCACACATTGATGTTTCTCTTCCTCTCTTTCTCTCTCCCTTTTAAATAAAATCTTTAAAAAAAAACTTTAAAAAACCTACGAATAAATTTTTTAAAAAAGATAATCTTAAAAGCAACAAGAGAAAAGCAGAGGGTTACCTACAAAGGAATTCTCATTATCAGCTGATTTCTCAAGCTTTGCAGGCAAAGAAGGGGCTGGCACAAAGTGATGAACAGCAGGGACCCACCTCCAATATTACTTTATCCAGTAAAGCCATCATTTAGAATGGAAGGGCAGATAAAATGCTTCTCAGAGAAGGTAAAGCTAAAGGAGTTCATCACCAAGCCCTTATTACATGAATTGTTAAAGGGACTCACTTAAGAAAAAGAAGATGAAAACTATGAACATTAAAAGGACAACAGATTTACAACTATCAACAACTGAATCTAAAAAAAACTAAGCAAACAACCAGAACAGGAACAGAATTATAGATATGGAGATCATCTGGAGGGTTATCAGCTGGGAAGGGGAAGGAGGAGAATGAGGGAAAAGGTACAGGGAATTAGAAGCATAATTGGTAGGTACAAAGTAGACAGGAGGATGCCAAGAATAGTATGGGAAATGGAGAAGCCTCAGAACTTAACTGCATGACCCATGGGCATGAACTAAGGGGTGGGGATTGCTGGAGAGAAAGGGTACCAGGTGGAGGGAGAAAAAATTGGGACAACAGTAATAACATAATAAAATATATTTTCAAAAAAGAAAATGAAAATATGGAGTTAAAAAATGACATCGTTTGTTCTGGAACCTAGTAGGAACTTGGTGTTGCTGGAACTTTAAGTGGGGGAAGGACTGGTTGGAGAGATGGGCAGGGATGCTCATGGAGGGCCTAGTTTCTCCAGCTGAGATAGTAGGGAGCGCTTGAAGGATATTAATTGGGTAGATGATATCATAGAAACTGCTTCAAAAAGATTATGCATGCAATGGCAAAAAAGATAGTAGGGGAGTTGAATTAGGACTCTGGATGCAAATAAAAACTTCTGGTGAAGAGACAGGTATATGTCATAGAAGGTATGGCAAGAATGCAGAATGCAGCTAGAATTAGGAAATAGAAACTGGCAAGACCCCTGGAAACATTTCTTTCCCTATTTCTCTCCTCTTTTTGTGTCGTCTTTATCCTCTCTCCTTACCAGCTTTTCTGCTGCTGGTTTATGTGGTAGAAGATGGTCCTACCACAGTTCTTGTGTCTCCTCAATTTAAAGGACTACCCCAGACTGGGGTCAGTTGGCCCAGGTCCAAATTCCTAGGAGAGACATGACCGCCAGGGCTGCAGCACTATGACCTTTACTCGCTGTGCAGACACTGTGAATGCTGTCTGTGAGAAGGCCAGGGTAAGGGAGCGGAAGGAGTCACAGGTACTCCCAAGAGTTCTGTCTTGATTGGGTGCTGGTGCTGTGCTCTGACTTCATATTTAGGAATGTTGATTTTGAAGTGTCTGTGGAACATCTAGATGGAGCTATCTAATAGCCAGTTACATACATGGCCTTGGAGCTTGTGGGTTAAGGTATCTTGATTTGAGATACAATATAGAAATGAGAACAATGACTTAGAGTAGTGATACAGAGCGAGGAGAGATAAGGACCGTGGATGGAATGAGAGAGAGAGCCAGCCTCTATGGGCAGGAAAGAAAGAAGGGTTGTTAGAGGATCAAAAGAGAAGAGCCAGGAGAGCCAAAGTGTCAAAAACTAAGGGGAGAGTTTAAGAAGTGAGGGCTGGTCAGCAGTGCTGTATACAGAAAAAGAAAGATACACATTGGAAAGTGGCCTCTGGGTGTGGCCGTTACTGAGAGTTGTTTCAGTGGAGTGAACGACCGTGGGGCCAGGTGAATGTTTATAGGCTTAGAGATAAGAACCTGTAGCAAAAGAAAAGTTACAGAAAGTGAATGTGATTGGTGGAGTGAGGTTTGTAAGCAGGCAGGGAAAGGAGGAATCATAAGTCCAGGTCTGTTGAGGATAAACAAAGATGGCATGTCCATGTGATGGAATAGTATTCAGCCATGAAAAGGAACCTTTCTTCCTTTTGACGTACTGATGGATGCTACAGCTTGGGTGAACCCCATACTAAGTGGAAGGAGCCGAACACAAAACATCCCATTTGTGTGATCCTTTTATATGATATATCCAAAATAGGCAAATCTGTAGAGATGGTAAGCAGATTGATTGGCTGGTGGTTATCAGGACGTTGTGGGGCGGGGGAATGAATGGATACTTAAGGAGAATGGGATGCTTCTCTGGGGTGGTGAACAAGTTCTGAAAATAGAGAGCTGGTGGTTGCATGACCTTAATGAGTACAGGAAACGCCACTGACAACGTGTGAGTTTTACCTCGACTTTGAAAAAAGAGTCTAGATAGAGCAACTGCATTTTGAAACCGAAGAAAGACATCTCTAAGACCAAAGGTACGAAAATGCATACAGATAGCTGTAACTTTTAAAGCAAGGTGTTGAGCTAAAAGGTTAAAGATTCTAGTTTAAGCCCCGTGGAAGCTGGAAATGTGGTCATCATTCTGAGTGAGGCAGACGTGAGCACTGGGTGAGTTTATGTAGGAAGTAGGCAGGTTTTAGGGTGAGAAATCTCTCCCAAGACAAGTGTAAGGATTGACATTAATGTTCCAGCTGGGACAGAGCAAAGAGTCTGTGTGTGTGCGCGCGCGCGCGCGTGTGCATGCGCACACGCACATACTTCCAAGCCTCGTTTCCCTTGACTTCATTCTTGAGGATTCTCACAGTCCTGGCTTCCCGCGTATCACTCTCTGTTCCTACCAAACAAGTGATGTTTCAATCATCGGCCTCTCTTCAGTTGCGGAAGTTCTGCAGATCTCCAGCAAACCATGGGAAGCAGCCACCAAGCTGTCTTCCTTCAGTTCTTTAAATGTTCTGTTTAGGTAATACCGCTTTCTTTCTTAAGCTTTTCTTTGTTATTTAGTGTTTATATACTTAGTTGCTGGTATTTTTTTGGTCTTGCCTAATGTCACTGAAAGTAGCCTCTTGGTTCACAGGAAGAACTGTTCTGTTGCATTTCCCTGGCTCTGCAGCCAGTTTCTCCGGCCACCCTAAACCGGTTCGCAGGTAGACAGGGTGGTGTAGGATGCAGGTGATAGAGGGTGTTGACTGTAAGTGGGGTTCACCTTTGGTCCCCCCACCTTTCAAACAATAACAGCATTATGGAGATACAATTCACATACCTTAAAATTTAGTACTTAAAGGTGTGTAATTCAGGGCCCTTTCCCTTTGCATCTACCAGCTTACCTTTGGCTATTTAAACTATTGCCATAAACCTCTGAGGCTAAGCCCCCTTAACAATAGCATGATTTTGAAAAGAAATGTGACTTATTCACAGACACTTGAAGGAGCACAGGCTGTGTGACCTTTCAAATAATTGTGCTCTAGAAACGAGTCCTCCTACTTCTCTGGTTTCCTTTTATACTTTCTAGATATTTGGCCAAAAAGTCTAAATGAAAGGGGGAAGAAACACTTGAAGTTTTGTTTTCCTGGATCTTTTGAGTATGGTGATTTTGTTTAATTCATCAAGGAAAATCTGCCCTGACTGGTGTGGCTCAGTGGATTGAGTGCCGGCCTGGGAACCAAAGGGTCGCTGGTTCTATTCCCAGTCAGGGCACGTGCCTGGGTTGCCGGCCAGGTCCCCAGCAGGGGGTGCCCAAGAGGCAACCACACATTCATGTTTCTGTCCTTCTCTTTCTCCCTCCTTTCCCCTCTCTCTAAAAATAAGTAAATAAAATCTTTGAAAAAAAAAAAAGAAAAGAAAAAGAAAAATCTAGTAGTGGTTATAGAATACAGAAATCTGTTCACATTCAAAGTGAGGTCACCTCCCGTCTCTCCATCAGTAAATGGTGCTGGCCCGACCTCACTGAGTTCAGGCAACTGTTAGCATTTGAACTGAGGATATTGGGTGTCTCCTTCAGGTTCCAACACATACGAAGAAGCAGCTGCTTACATCCAGTGCCAGTTCGAAGATCTGAACAGAAGAAAAGACACCAAGGAGATCTACACCCACTTCACCTGTGCCACCGACACCAAGAACGTGCAGTTCGTGTTTGACGCTGTCACGGATGTCATCATTAAAAACAACCTAAAGGAGTGCGGCCTTTACTGAAGCGTGTGGAGGTGAACAAAGGTACAACTTGGGCCGGTCCTGTTAGCAGTGCTGCAGTGATGGTCCTGACTCAGTAACCCCCTCTAATCGAGAACGTTCTTCTTTTCTAGTTCCTGCAGTGTGGAGTGTTGAGACCAGACTTCTCTTGCTGTCTCTTTGGGCAGCGGCAAGCACGAACGGGACCAGCGATGGTGGCAGCATGCAGAACCTTAGCACTCTTTAGCACAATCTTCTGTATTAGGGACCTCTTTGTCAACACGAGATGCTAAAATCAGACATTGGAATTGGAACAACTGTAAAGTAGGAATCAAGACATCACTTGGATTTCGTGATCTCAAATGTTTAGGGCAGATGTGAAATTGAGGTGCTGCATCCCAGAACTTCAATATGTAGCTTACTCTTTTTTATTTTTACTTCTTTACAGACCATCAGTAGTTCATTTAAGAAAATTTTTCCCATCAAGAATAACTTTACTAAATTTTATTTCTTTGTTTGCAAAAGAATCTTGATTAAAACACACACAGTCTTAACTATGCACATGATATGAGCAGATTGTCTTGAAAACGTTCCTCTCAGTAGGGCCTCGTTGTTTTTACTCTGGGTGTGGTTGGAATATAATATTTCTGTAATAATGTGATTCTTCAGTTACGGGGCTAGAATTGGGGCTTTTTGGACGAAATTTATGTTACTGTCGTGTTGAAAGTACCATTACAGTTTCTGAATGGGAATACATTGGAGAGTTCTGTAATAAGATTCTAGCTCTCTCTTTTTTTTGTAAGCTTAGGGTTGAAGGTTAACCTGATTTATGCTGATTACCAGATTACTAGATAAATACTTCTATAGTGTGATAAAGTCAACTTCTTGGATACAGATACACCCAGGGCCGCTGCCAACCAGAAATGCAAATTGCTGAATTTCAAACAGAAACGGTGACTTTGCTGCTACATCCCTGCTAAATTGACAGCTTTGATTCTTGCTTGTTTGTCTCAGTCACAGGAAGTTTTATGAAAGTTGCCCTTTGTTTTTCATCTTCCATGGCCTTTTCTGTTGGGAAACATCTGAAGTGTACTAACAGTGCATGCTTTTCCTTTGTAAATGTGGTGCCAAATCCCTGTTTGCCATTGTTTTTACTGTAGCAATGTTAATTGTAGTGATCTTAGTCAGTACCTTCTTTTGCTGAAACTGTTGCATTTTGGGACCTTTTTCCCCTTTGTCGTGTGTACGGATTTTAATCTGTCATAGTTGGCAGCAGTATTAAAATGGTGAGTAAAGAGTCCAGGTTTGTTCCTGTTTGTAACTAGTCCTTTCTGGAAATATTTTCCTGTGTTTCTTCTTGCCCCTGCTGAGTGTGCTTTGTTTGGCCTTTGTCTGAGAGCGGGTTTAGGTGGAGAGGTCCCCTGAAGGTCCCGTCTTTCGGTGTGATAGTGATGTTGCGTCTCGGCCAGCCTGTGGCCTTAGGTCCTGTCTGTGTGAGCGATCTGCTCAAGACCGTTTTCCAGGCTGACGTTCTGGTTGTGCGGAGCGCCCCACTCACCTCAGCCTGCAGGGTGGCCTGTGCGATGCGCGGCAAGCGGCAGTACCTGGTGTGTGGTCGTGGGGGGGCAGACGCGGAGGGTGCATTTGGAGCATTCCGCGCTAGTGGTTGGAGCAGTGCCTTTTGGGGTCCGATCTCTCAGGATTGGATTCTGTCTCCTCTTTGATGTGACCCTTCCCTAGTTTAAAAGAAAAATGTTTGGTGGTCATCAAATCTGGTTCAGAAAGTAAGCCACAGCAGTGCAGTGCCTTTATTGGTAGTTTCTTTTTTTTTTTCTGATTCTTTTTGAAAAAGTGTATGCAGATGGTGAACTGTGTCAGCTAACAATTTCTTTTTTAGGGTTGGGAAAACTGGATCTAAAAGAAAGAAAATGATCAGCTTCAACTGGTGACTGACGTTTGCCCACAGTGTAAATAGGGTTGATCTTGTTTGTTTGGAATTTATCTTTTCCTTCCTGTACTTTGTAAATAGAGTCATCTGGTTATGAGAACTGCTCCAGTATTGCCTTAACTGGAGTCTTCCCATAGTCTGGGCTAATGGGATGGTGGTGTTGATAACCCAAAATAACACATCCTCAAAACATTACTATTATTTTAAAATGCATTTTGTATTTTCATTTGAATGCATCTGTATGTTCATTTTGAGCCCTTTGTTAGTGAAAAACAGTAGTTCTCCACTTTTTGGCCTCTACAACATTTCCACTTGTTCTTTATTACGTGAAGGCCATCCCTTCCCCACCATCCCAAGTAACCTACCTAAATGTACATTCCTCGTGGACACAGGGCACAGTTTTAAGTCGGTGGTTTTCAAATGTGCCTTACGTCAGAATCTCCCGATCCATCCCAGAGACTGACTCTTGGCCACTGGACCAGCAGTCTGTAACTTCCAGAAGGTCATTCTCATCATCAGCCTTGCTAATCACTATCACATTGTGAAATAACAGATTTTTTCTTAGAGCAGAGCTAGAATATGGGTGTGAGACATCATATCCACTAGGATGGAGAAAAAGGATTGATATTTGCAATCAGAGAAACTAAAGGTTGCCTGGTGTCTTATCTGTGAAGAATGCTGGAGGTTTGTGACGAGTCATGTTTCAGAATTCAGGTGGCCAGGCTTTGGACCGTCCAAGAAACCACCATGTGTAAGAAAATTAGACTTTGGTGTGGAAAGGCCCCAGCAGGAAGGCCTGCAGTGGCAGTGTTGCGCGTGGACAGCCCCGTCTCCTCCACCTGGCCGCACCCTGGGCTGCAGAATGGCCGTCCGCCAGACCCCACGCGCAGCGGAAGCCTGCTGCTTCCTGGCCAGTCTTCCCGACCCTGCGAACTCAGCCTCGCAACAGGTGTCACCTCCCGGTGGGAACATTCCAAAAACTTCTACAATTGTTCGTAAGTGGATCTTGAGATGACATTTTCCTCTTAGACTGTTAGCTTTCTAAGTCTAGTTCAGTGTATCGTTTCTTAATTTTCCCTGATGGATTGTTTTTTCACAACGTGCTGCATTCTAAGAATAGATGGACCAAAATTTTTAAAACTGTTCTCTTGCCTTGTTCTTTTTTTTATTCTTCCATGTATTTGTTTTATTACATGCAAACTTTGGAGTATTTAAAAATAATTGCTGGTTCTCCTAATTCATTTGCCCACCTTATTTTCATAGAAGCTGGTCGTTGTTCTCTGATTTGTAGTTTTGACTCTCTTTGGACATTTTTGTCTGGCCCGACTAGTTACTTCATCCGTTCTCCATTTGCTCAGCATAGTTCTGGAGTCTCCTGTTACGGAGCTGCTTGCTGTAAGTCACACGTAAAGTGAAGTTAGTCTCATTCCAGTTAAACCATGCCTCTGACTGATGTTCAAAACATCACAGTCCTCTCTACTCACTCATTTATAAAAACTGAAAACAGCACTCACTCCCTTCACTCCTGTCACTTACGAAGTCGTTCACATGCGATGCTGACTGAAGCCATCTCAGTTTCCAGGACCGCGAGGTCGTGGTTGTATTCTCCCGGCCTCACAGCACAGGTGAGAGCTGTGACCCTGGACCAGCCGCAGCTCTCCACAGAGCTCTGAGGCGTCCGCGCACAAGAGAAAGCTAGGCTGTTTCAAGGCTTTGCCCTGAAAGTCTTGCCCTGGCCGAGCAGCGCAGTCGGCTAGAGCATCATCCTGATGGTGCTGTTCGATTTCCGGTCAGAGCATGCATGCACAGGAGTCACCCAGTGAATGCATCAATAAGCGGAACAGTGAATTGATGTTCACTCACTCTAAAAGATCAATTTTAAAAAGCTGGTCTTGCTATCAACTATAGGGAAATAAAAGAAAGATGTGAGGCCCTGGAGAACTCACTTCCAGGATGGTCAAGGTCTTCGTTACGTTCCCTTTGTTTAGATTTTAAACACCCCTGTCCCCCAGGTTTCCCATGGTCTTTTATGAGCTACTTCCACTGAGGAGCACGTAGGTCGGGACAAGTCAGGGCAGAGCTGTTTTTTCTGGTACTGTGTTTCTAGCCTGACTCAGTCTTCCCAGGAATAAGTTGATAAGGAATGGTGCATAGGTTAGGTGCCCGAGATGCAGGGTTAAGATCTATGCATTCCTTGACTAAGCTACTACATTAAGATGTCTGAGGCGGGTTCTGGGAGCATGTACTTTTAAATAAATTCCTCAGGTGTTTCTGATGCAGCCAGCCTGGGGCAACATTAGGGTAGGACCTCGTATTAAATACCAACACAAGCAGCACACAGGTAACATCAGAATCACCAGTGGCCAGCTGACTTACTTTCATTTGCCAGTAGCAAGCACCTTTTATACGTGACTCACAGTGCCTTCCCCCAAAGAACATTTAGTGTGAAGGACTATTGGGTCAGAGGTCATTTCTACATTTTAGATAGAGTATTTAGTTTTTATACAAAATTAAAACAAGAAACGGGCTTCTAAACATTGTATTTATTTCCCTGCATTTGTTTATGTAGTGGGATACGCACCCCAAAGCAAAGATAAAATCCCGTGACAGGACTACCTGTGTGTGTAAAAACATGAACATTTATTTTTTCCCATCTGACAAAAAAATCGGGTATCTTTTTTGATTCATTCACTCCAGAGGGCTATTGTCTTGGCTGTTGTCATTTTTTAATTTGACAATCTAAGGGAAAACAAGTAAGTGCCCTGACTAAATAGTCAGATGTTACATGTTTTAAAAATTCTTGTGCCACAGCCATTGAAAATCGCTGTGCTGCCCTCTGCTGCCCTCCCTCCTGTACCCACATATTCCCTGGGCGAGAGATGCCCAGTAGACCAGTCGCTAGAAATGACCTGTTGTAACTGTTCATTCTCGCTCGTGTAGGGTAAAGGTCCTGAGACCTCGGAATCGTAGGAGGCTGGAGAGTTGTTCGGTGCGCTGGGTTCTGTTTTTTCTCTGCATCTAACTAGCTATGGAATCTCTCACCTTACGTCCCTAAAGGTGGGCTTTGTAACATCCTCCAACTGCAATGCTCCGTGGTTCTCATCAAAGAGAGGTAACATGTAAAAGTGCTCTGTAAGTGTTCGCGGTTCTCGGGACGACACAGCACTACAAGGAAGTCAAGTAAGGTGATCGTACCCACAAATGTACTCCTGGAGCTGCTTGTCTTTTCCCGCACCACTCCCCAAGCTCGTTTTGAAGACCTGAACTGAACTTCAGCCGTATGTGGAGCAGGTGAAAGGTCTTTATTTTGCATTTAAGTCCAGTTTTTTATTTTCTATTCATGCTAGCGCTTTTTCATGACCAAAAGGCAGAAAGGTCCCTTCTGCTGTTTGCCCTGTGCCTATTTGACCCCACCGAAATGTCTTCGTGCTTTGACCTAGCAGGACCACCAGAGGCTCTGGCACACTGGCCCTCCCCGCCCGACACTGAAGTCCTCTGGAATCCATGCTCTGGGTGCAGTGCCGGGTCGACAGGGCAGGGGGGGTGCTAGGGGCTCTCCCCACTTCACCACCTTCTCCACCCAGCACACCACCAATTACAGACTGGGCTTTGAATGTCCTTATTTCTCACCTTGGGGATGGGGCTGCCCTGATTGGACTGTTCGGGCTACATGTGCATGGATTGTTTCTATCAGAGTAGGACTCATTACTTATGAAAGTCTTTAACTTCGCTTTTAAGACTGAATTTGTGTGCTGCTTTCATCTGGTCCTTCTCCACAGAAACATAGGAGCACATTCCAGCTTCAGTGTATGCTTTTCCATTGTTTTATTGCGGTCAGATATACAGAACATCAAACTTACCATTTTAATTATTTTTAAATAGTTCAGCCCTGGCTGGTGTGGCGCAGTGGATTGAGTGCCAGCCTGCGAACCGAAGGGTTGCTGGTTCGGTTCCCAGTCAGGGCACATGCCTGGGTTGCAGACCAGGTCCCCAGTTGGGAGAGGCAATCACACATTAATGTTTCTCTCCCTCCCTTTCCCTCTCTCTAAAAATAAATAAATAAAATCTATAGATAAATAGTTAGTTCAGTGATATGAACTACATCCACATTGGTCAGATGTTACATGTTTTAAAAATCCACTGGCACCCCCATTCATCTCCAGAACTTTCCACCTTCCCAGCCTAGAGTTCTGTCCCTGGGAAACACCAACCCCCTCTCCACCCAGCCCCTGGTGACTGTCATTCTCATGTAAGTGGAATCACAGGGTGTATGTCCTTTTGTGTCCATCATACTGTATTTTTGTGGGGGGAATAACATATTTCATCAGGTGTACACGTGCTGTGGAACCTGGTTTACATGGGTGTGCAGTCACCTGTGTGGAATCCTGCAGTGCAGGGGAAGGCCCGGGGGCCCGCCCTCTAAGGATGCGAACAGGAGGTGACACCTCCCAACAAGCAGAGCTGTTCTTATTTTTGTCATTTTATACTAATTTCGCATTCCATTTGAGACCAATTGGTATTTCGTTTGAAGATGATTATGTTAAATATCTCTGATTTAGAGATGGTGCAATTAAATAACCAAGAATTCGGTTGGGAATGGGAGGGGCTTAGCAGAATGAGAAATCTGACTTTGACTTTGACTTTGCCATGTGGACCGAGCTGCGGGTGGCCTGGTGTGCACAGAAGGATCAGTGGCTTTGGATTCAGAAGACTTGTTTTGAAGGTCTCTCTGCTTCCTCCCAGCGATGGGATCTTCACAAAGACACTGTGCCTCCCTGGGCCTTCGTTTCTATCTATGAATTGCTAGTGATGGGCCTAGAATGACTAAGCTTGCAGTTCAGGAAAATAAGGTTAAATGTTTCTGACCTACCTTATAACAAAAAAAAATGTCTGATCACTTATAAAAGTACTTAAAATGAACACTACAGTGTAAATTTAAAAGGAAGCAAAAGAAGGTAAAGACACAGTGAGTACGTAGCTTAATTTTGACTTTAAGTTTTCTAGCCGCTATTCTGTGCAAAGAGAACGTTTCGTGCACACTAATCAAAAAGCCCACGAGACAAAAATAAGGCACTTGTGTGAAGTGCTACAATAGGAGCGTGCTCTGTCTCTAACAGTGTAGTTTGAGAACCACCTGGGCGCCTGACAGTCAAGCTGGGGAAGGGTTAATGCCCTTTGGGGAAGCCTGTCCACAGCATTGACGTTAGTACCCAGAGGCGAGCCCCGTGTTGGCCGAGAGTTCCAGCAATAATTTTGACACCATTCTAGGGTGCAAGCGAATGGAGGACCAAGGCCCCAGAGTTTTAGCCCATGTTGACTTGCCTGAAGAGTTTTAGTTGAGAGCATTGTCAGATGAATAAACAGACCCTAAAGCAGCCATAGAACACAGTCGCTCCAGGCACTGCTGCGTCCGCCTCCGGAATAAAGTTGTGGAGTGTTCATTCATACAGGGCGGCTCGTGTGACTGTTCATGAACCAGTTAGAAGTCCAGACATCAACCAGAGAAAAAGGGGAGAGCTAAACTAGACCGTTTCATTCTGCTAGAGATTGTTCTACCTCAAGACCTGTCCCACTGGCTCTGTTTCCATGCCTATACTTAGGGCAGGTTCTGCAGAAACACGAGTGCCTGGGGGGCCTGGGGTAGGCTTCTATAGTCCAGTCCATAATGAATTCCTGCCTGGAGTCAGAGGTCATGGAAAAGCTCACAAAAGAAGGAGACAGCATGGTGTGAGTGTGGGGAGGTGGGGCTTCCCTGTTTGAAGGTGGACTAAATGGGACATTACGCTGGGGGCCTGTGTAGGTAGACAAGGTCGCAGCTCTGGTGGGGATTCTGACCTGGAGCTTCAGAGCTACCACGATAGAACTGCGTCTGGTGTGCTGATTTTCTGTGTGATTCTCAGTTTATTTTAGGCATTTTTAAATATTCGGAGAAGAGGCCCAGAGGTTTCATCAGACTGCCAAAGGCTCCATAAAAAAAAAAAGTGTTCTCTCCCTCCCCTGCCCTTCTTCCCCCCCTACCTTCCCCTTTCTCTGGAGCTCCCCTCCCCCACCTTTCTCCCTCTTATTCCCTTAAGGCACATACCATTGCTCTCTTTCCAACGTTCCAAGGGCCCTTCTTTTGCCTCTGTTACTTGTTTCCTGAACCCACACAGCCCAGCTGGCTCACTTTTTCTACCTCTGTGACTTTCTAAATAAACTTGCCCTTGTATTTGGGGGGGGGGAAGACTCAGAACCCCTGTATGTTGAGATAAAGCAAACATGTAAGTCAGAGTTGGATGGAGCAAGCCACTTAGAAAAGTCCCCAAATAGCTCTTGGATGCAAGGAGTCTTATCCAGGCTTTTTGGCTGAAGTTTGTTCATCGACGGTAGGCAAGAGTAGTTTCCCTTAATTCTCTGGTAACCCTCCCAAGTTGGTTCCTTTTCTAGGAATCAAACCATCAAATGAATCCAATTTTAACAGCCCCAAGGTTTTTTCCTCGTGTACTCCAGGCTCATATGGCTCTCTGGTATCACTACGGCTAGTAGCAGCCCAAGTGGGAAAGTGTGTTTCTGGCAAGGAGAGTATTTTCATTTTAACTGGCACATTCTTTTATAGACTAAATCTTGGTGCCAAGACCCTTCCTCACTAGTAGTTGTAAATGCTAAATCTGTACTTGACTTCGCCCCTCCTGTGAAGATAAGTGCAAGCCAGCTTCCTCTCCCCTCCAAGGAGTTGAAAGGGGGTAATTTACTTGGTCTGTTTGGGAAGATGTTGTTTTCAGCCAGGCCTCACAGGAACCCACCCAGCCACACAGGTTTTTACTGCCTAAAAGCAAGATCAGCTGCCTCTTGCAGTTGAAATGAGAATGTTAGGATTGTTCTCTCATTCTAAATTCTATGAGGGAGAAATAGCAATAAAATCATTAGTACTCCTGAGTGCAAATGTGTTGATACGCTCCCAGTTTATTCAGAAGGCGTCTTGTATAGCTGAGAAACAGTTACTTAGAGCTGCAGCTGGGAGGAGGGATAGTCTATGCTCAATAAGACTGTGATTGTTTTGGAAACTAACTCACCTCTCCAGTGATCCAGATCTCTTAGTAAACCCACCACTATCAGATCTCTGTGTGCCTTAGCTTGAGGGTTTGTTTTTCATTGTGGGTTTTGTGTTATTGTTGTTGTTGTTGTCTGCTCTGCCTGGGATAGTTCATCCGGAACCCTGGTGTCGAAGTTCACAGATGGCAGCTCTAATGCAGGATTTCTGTCTGTGACTAACCACATGGCCTTTCTGTGCCTTCCCTTCGGTTACGTTTGCGATCATCAGAATAACCCTGGGAGGTGGCAGAGAAATGAATGATCTTCATTTTAGAGGTGAGGGACTCCACGCTCAGGCAAAGGATGTGCTTACACTTTACAGGAAGTAGCAGAACCTGTACTGGAACCTGGGTCTTCTGACTTCTGGCCTTGGCCCTGCTCCGAGCAGAGTGTGGGAAAGCAGTCCCAGCCATGCCTACCCCGTCTCCAGGGGAGGATTCACTCGTTCCCCGTGTCACGGTGCCGTGGCCCGTGATATCCCGCTGGAAATCACCCAGACTCCAGTCCCACCGGTAGGACGTATGCTTGAGAAACGGTGACAGTCAGAAGAGCCCACAGTCCTTGAGGTTTTCTTTGATGATGATATCTGTTACTGCGTCAAACACGAATTTGACATTTTGCGTGTCTGTAGCGCAGGTCATGTGACTGTAGATCTCTTTGACGTCTCTTCGCATATTGAGGTCAAGGAACTGACTCTTGATGTAACTCCCTGCGTCCTCGTAAGAGTTGTCTCCTGGTTTTCCGGAAAAACAGTGAAGAAGTGGGGTGAATGAACGCTTCTCAGTCGCTCGCTCACTTTTTAGGTGGCTGACTTGGTCCTCAGAATGCTGTGTTAGCTGTGCCTGGGGGCCCCTTGAGGGGAGAAGGGTCCTCTCCTATATTGCCCTCCCGCGTTTCTCACTGGAATTAAGCAAAGAAACTGAGGAGAGAGGCTTCTACGTCTCCACCCCTGGCGTCTGGCAGCTACCATTTGAATAGTCGGGGGCTGTCCTGCGTCTGCTGTGTTCCAGAACAGTCAGAATTTGGACCTATGGCTGAATGCCCACGCTTCTCAGCTGAGACGTCCAAGCATCACTTGGACATCACAGAGCTCCTAAGAGAGAGTATTAAAGGGATACGGGATCACCAGCTTGACAAAGCAGGGGTTTCCCGTGGTACTCCTCAAAGACATTCCCTTTTTGTCTCCTGGGCACAGGAAATGAGGCCATCAGCAGTCGTGACTGAGAACGCATGCATCACCATTGTCGCCAGCCCTTGACACTCACTTACCAACATACTCCGGAAAACAGATGCTGAGATGGACTTTCTTGATTTTTTCCTCAAAGAGGTCCTTCTTGTTGAGAAAGAGGACAGTGGAAGTAGCCGCAAAGAACTTGTGGTTGCAGATGCTGTTGAACAGGTGCAGCGACTCGTGCATGCGGTTCTAGGAAGAGGGAAAGCCCGCAGAGGTGTCAGGCTGGGCATGTGGGGGCATCTGGCCACCTCCTCTTCTGCAGAGACTAGTGCTCCAAATGTGAGGGACAGATGAGGGGAGTAGCTTCTCTCTTTTTAGTTCAGCCAGAGAAATCTGGCTTCTCATCCTGCTGTCATGGCTGGGGCGGTGTGTGGGGGGGCGGAATTACCACGTTTTCAGAGTCTGTTTCTCTGTCTCCTAGGGTGGTTATGCAAGTTACACGAGATCACGTATGGAGAATGTCCCTGACTGTGAAGGTCAAGAATGTTATGCAGGTCTTTGGCAGCCAGGGCACAGCTGAGGGTTTTGACATCCATAAGTGCTCCTGATACGGGGTCGAAACTGGCCTGAGTTAGCATGTGCCGACTTGCCTCCCCAGGATGATTTTGATAGGTTCTGTTTCATAGCCCTGGGTCTCAGTTTGGGCAGGAACATAGTGGGGATTCTTTGACCCTGGTGCCAAACGGTGAGGGCTGGGGAACTTCCCAGGGCCACGCAGAAGCACTCCCGCCCTGTTTCCTTCTCTGATCGATCGCCACTGTGAGTGCGGGAGAGAGGCTGCTATGTGTCTGCAGAGTGCAGGGTTGCCCAGTGCCCCAGACCAGCCTGGAGCAAGACCTGTAGAGTCTTGGTATGTGTGCTGTTGGCTAACCTCAGTCTTTTCGTCTGATAAAGAAAAGCTCATCTGCATCCTTTTGTCATTGCTAATAGTCCTGTGAAGTCCTTGAAGACCTCCTAGACTTGAAGAGATCTTGGAAAATGAATGAATGGCCCTGTGAGACATTTTGGCTAGAAGATAGAGTGCTCTGATGTGAACTTGAACTATTAAGGAAAAGGGAGAAAAACTGGAGCAAGGGATGAGAGGGCAGGAGCTGTGTCTCCTGTCCGTCAGCTCTGGGCCTCCATTCGCAGAGCAGATGCTGATGTGAAATCAGCGTTATCCTTGCCTTTGATGTCCTCTGTCTCAAACTCAGAAGGTGGCCATCTGGGCCGACACTTGTCCCGCAGAGCTCCTGTCTTATAAAACTACAGGTCCCAGGGAACCACCCTCAGGTGACCATCCAGGTGCCCATTTGAGTGTCATGTGACACGTGGTGTGCTACGACTTAGTCCTGTGTGCACTCGGTACATATTTAGGCTTCTAAGTGAGGTTAGTACTTCAGCCCCGCTATCGTGTTGTGTGAAGATGCACATCATCTGTGCTTTTTCCTGCTCTGTCCTTATCTCCTACCCTTCACTTCCACGAGCAGCCTGGGAGAGTACTGATTGCAGCTCCTGTGCTTTGCCAAGTTGATCCCTGTCCCTTCAACACGCAGTCCCTCCCATGAGCTCATGCTGGCCACGTGATACTTGGATGTCTACTCTGGGACCAAGCTCACTCAGTAAATCTGGAGCTCCAAAGTGCTGACCTAGAACCTGGAACTGGCAGGAAAGGTTTTTCTAAAAGTATTTGCCTGTGATACTGATTGGTCTGCTAGAAGGTTGGTAGAGGGTCCCTGTTAGCTGAAATCACCAGGGGGAGGGGCGCTGGAGTGACACATCTCACAGAGGAAGGGTCGGGGGAACTGTCCATCAAGGTTGCTTGGAGCCGAGGCCACTCACTCACCACTTCGTCATCTTCCACCAGCACCATGTCATAGGCGCTGAGGGCCGCACAGAAAATGATGCAGGTGACTCCCTCAAAGCAGTGGATCCACTTCTTTCGCTCTGATCTCTGCCCTCCCACATCAAACATCCTGAGGGGAGAAATGACTGTCCTCATAGGTATGACCAGCTTATGAGCACATGCACTTGGTGTTTGCCCCCGGGGAGGTGGCTTCTGTGGGGCCAGTTGGCGGTAAGATGGGAACTGTGTGTCCAGGGCAAGTAGGACACTAATTCAAACTGGGCTTTGGCGAAGGTCAGGAAGCACGCCCACACCCCCAGGGAACTGTGTGTGTATCCGTGGTGACTTCAAAGGCACCTCGTACTCACCTGAAGTTCAAGTCTTTGACACAAAACTTAGTCTCAATGATGCCTGTAGTTTTGACTCTGGATCGTAGCACATCTTGCTCGCTGGGGAGGTAGTCGGGGGCCGTAATCCTGTCTAGTTGGTTCAGGTAGCTGAGAAAAGTCATTGGCGTTGATGACACCAGATTTTCCATGACCAAGGCCAAGAACAGTAAAGAACCTCACCCACAGGCATACAACCTACGTGATAGAACCAGGCCTAGAATCCATCATTGTTCAGTCTAAGGCTCTTCCCCACAAACCCTCGTGTGTCCTTACAGAAGGAAGCATGGGGTGGGCTGAGGGCTGAGCCCCTCTGAAGCAGGGGTTCTGCCCCTTGTGAGTCAAATCAGGTGACATCCTTGCATTTCCCCTGATGATGGGGTTTTCTAGACCGTTGCGTGAGATTTGGTGGTTGCAAGGGGTGGCAGAAGTTCCAACCAAAAATGGGAGTGGGCGGAGAGACCGCAGGGACACGAGACAGGAACTGCTGCAACGCGTGCACCGCATTTACACCCCGATCAGGTTGGGGGGAGGACATCGGACACGGTGGGGGGAGCTTAGATGTTTCGTGACATTACAGAATTATTACATGTTTAGGTGTAATGATTATGTAGTGATTTCTTAAAAGAGTCATTTTTAGAGAGCCATGATGACATTTTTAGGGTGAAATCATAGCGTATCTGGGATTTCCTTCAGTGTAATCCAGTTGGGGGATGAAGATGGAAGGAGAGTGGCCACGTGTTGATAACATTTGAGGCCAGGTGATTTGTTGTATAATTCTACTTTTGTATATGTTTGACAGTTACCATAAAAAACAAGTTCAAAAAAGAAGGTGGGGCCGGCAGGAAGGCAGGTGTGGAGTGAAGGCCCCGAGAGGCAGGGGGAGTCACACAAGCCCCTGTTGTGCGTGGGGCACATCCGCGTTTACATTCTCTGTTGCTCCCATAAGACTCAGTTTCATGTCCGTGTTACAGATGAAAGAAGAATTCAGAGAGTTAAGTGACTTGTTCAGGGTCAAGAGGCACTGTGGTATACTGTAAAACAAAAATACATAAACTCTGCGGCCAGGTAGACCTGACTTCAAATCCAGCCCCAATTCAAATCGGCCATTGATTCATATGACCTGAGCATGTCAGTTATGCTCGAAGTTAATTAACTTCTCCGAACTTCCGTTTTCGTCTGTAAACGGGACTAATGAAGAGTCCTGCCTGCCCTTGAAGTCTTCAGTTGAAATGAGACGTTGTGCTCAGCGCAGCCGGCAGCGCCTGGGCCTCGGAGGGAGGGCCCCGGGGACAGTCAAGGGCACCGTATCACCGGATTAGATGACAGGACGAGGACTGAGCCGGGTCCCTTAGACTGTGAAGCTCATGCCCATCTACAGTGCTTTGCTGTTCAAGCTCAGATTGATGGACACATCTGTGCACCTCGTTTCTTCAGAGCCAGCTTTGCAGTTTCCTCTAATCGCTGACCTTTGGTTTGCCCTGGCACCCGGGGACACAGACAGTATGAGCGAAGGAGACTGTCATCGTTTCTGGTTAGTGGCCTCAATAGGTCTGGGTTACCAGCTAGAAAATTCAGCCCTCAAAGGGCCATGATGCATTGGGGCCTTCTGGGAGAGAGAGGGTGGCAGACCGCAGGGCCAGCCGTCTTAGCGGTCATGGTTCTGAAGGGCGTGGTGATGCGTGTGACTTAGGGGACGGGCGAGGGCTGCTACACAGAGCCTCTGGTTTGAATTTTGGGCCTTCAGCTTTGGAGGCCCATGTGAAGCGATGCAGGGTGGCCCACGCCCTGATCTGAAGGCATTACGCTCGAAGCACAGTAAAGCCCTGCAGGAGCCCAACCAGCAGGCACACAGGCCGCATTTAGTGCTCAGGCCTGGAGTCTCTCCCGGATGGTGGCCCGCGCCTCCTCCCGCCTGTCCCCCCAGACTCACTAAGACGCCGAGTCGTTGAGCTGGTACTCCGCGGCTCTGTCGACACAGGCTTGCACCCCGCCATCCCGCCACAGCCTCCTGATGATGGCCACCAGCTCAGGAGGCATGGTACCCTCCTCGACGGAGTCGGCCAGGTGGCTGAGCTGCCGCCCGTCATCCTGTAAGGCAGAAACCTGGCTGAGGGCTGGGCAGGAGTCCTGGCTTTGCGGAGGCCTCTGGGAGTCCTGCTGCCAGGGCAGCACTTGGCGTTGCTACCGCAGCCTGGGGCAGGGATGGCGGCCAGTGAAGGTTCTGTCTCAGAAAACATGCTGATTAATTTCTGAGTGGGCTTCGGGCAATCTATCCAGTCCTGGGCACCTAGCAGATAGCAGAGGCCCCAGGGCCTTCCTCGGGTGTCCCCACCTGCCCCCTTGCCATCCTCCATCTACAAACATGCTGCCACAGAATGTGGTCCTCTGCTCAGGCACAAGTTTAAAGACCGGACTGCCGGAACCGTCAGCATTTATGCACTCATTGGCTGATTTTTTTATGTGCCCTGACCAGGGACTGAACCCGTAACCTTGGGGTGTCAGGACGATGCTCTGGTCCACTTCTTATTTGCCTCTCTTTCCTTCCGCCCTTAACCACATACCATTAAGCACATACCACACAGCCTGGCTCAGCGTAGTCGATGCCCAGCACGGACATGGCCCGGACGACGGCCAGCATGGACTGCAGCACGTTGCCATGGATGACAGACTTGTACTCCAGGCACTCTTCTGGCGAGTAGCCGTCCTGGTGGATGATCCTGCGGGAGCGCACACCCCACCCTTAGCTCGCCCCGGGCAGCCGACCACAGGGACTGAGCATCTGGGGGAGTGAAAGGGTCATAAGCACCTGAGCTATTCCCACTGCTGCCTGGGGTGGAGAGTCAGAGGGGCAAGGGATGTGCACGTGAGGGGCACCGGGTCCTTTCTACCCTTTACGTCAGGGTTCCCAAGCTAAGAGCCCTTCTTCCTCTGTGCCAGCAGGGCTCTGTGACTTCTGCACCCCACTCTGGTCCTTCGGGGCTTTGTTCCTACTCACTTCATCTGCTTGACGATGGTGCTCTTTCCTGACTCTCCAGCACCTGCAGGGAGAAAGGCTCATGTTCCAGATTCGCACCCATTCTCCCCACCCCGCAGTGGGGCGGCCCTGCATCGCCGCCAGCCTTGAGCCCAGGCCCTTTACTCTGGACTTCAAGCAGAGTTTCTCCGCCTCTCATTGCCGGCATTTTGGGCTGGATGATCCTTTGGGGGGGGGAGGGTTCTGGTCTGCGCACCAGGGAACAATGAGCCGCATTCCTGGCCCCCACTCACCAGAGGTCGGCCATGCTCCATGCTCACAGTCATGACAGCCAAAGATGCCTCCTGATGTTTCCAGACCTCCCCATGGGTAGGGGCAAAATCTCAGTGAGAACCACTGAGCAAATCGGGAATTCCTTGAACACATTTCTCCCCTCTGCCCGTTTTACTCAGGAGCATGGTCTTGGAGCAGGAGTGGAGAAAGCTGGGTCTCGTCACCAAAATACTGCTTTTTTCGTCCTCTGTCTCCTTTATTGACTTCAATGCCCTAATATCTTCCTTCACACTCCGCTTTCCCTCCATCAACACCACCTACCCTTCGGCGCTCTCCCCTAGTCTGCATCCCTCAATGCCTTCACCCCCCTCCCACCTCCTTCACCTCCTTTGGTGCCTCTAAGCTGCTTATCCTGAATGTGGAAGAAAGCTGCTTAGGCTTAAAAGCTCTCTTAGTGGCCTAGCCCTCTCCTCCCCCTTCTGCAGCCTCCTGGGCTCCGTGGAGTCTGAGTCCAGCTCAGAGAGGCGTGCTCCTTTAGTGTGTCCCTAGGGCCATGCCACACGTCAGCAGGTGGGGGTGCAGGGTAGGGGCAGGAGCACAGCTGGCACCTGTTCCCAGGCTGCTCTGGGTGTGCACACCCTGCCCAGCCAGGCTGTCCTCCACTGCACAGACCCCTCTGCACTGCCGTTGGGGTTTTCTAAGCCAGGTGTCCAACACTCACTTTCTCTGACTAGCCACTGAGGTGCTGTGCTTTTTTCAGGCCGCCCCCCTGATCTGTTTAGGAGCTCATCAGGTGTAGGACCCTCCCATCCTCCAGGGCTTTAGAGGCAGCTACCAGGCAGGAAGCCAGGAGAGCACTGCTCTAGGGGCAGTCTCCCTTCCTCCCCCATCAGGGCGTCAGGGCTCCTGACTGCTAATCACTAATCGTTTTGCTGAGAGCAGGAAGGAAGAACCAGTGTGCCTGGCAGGCAGGCCTGTCCCTGGCACTGCGTGACTCTAATTAAGCTATATGGTAGACCTTCTGCGTCCACTGTCCTCTTCTGAGTCCTCCACGTAGAGCTCTCTGATTGGGTCGTCTGAAAGCCCAGGGTTCGTGGTATTTGCCAAGCCATGAGGTGTTGGCTCTGGTTCCATTCGGAAATGGGTGGGTCCATCCTGGCCCACGTGGTTCAAGGGCTAGCAGAACAGTGCTAGAGTAGCTTTGGCATTCTGCATCTGGTCGGGGTGGCTGGGCTCAGCCCTAGAGCTCCTGACCCCTCAGCGTGAGACTGGGTGGGGAGAAGAAATGAGGCCCATCCTCGAGCCGCCCGGCAGGGCGGGTGGAACTCATCTCCATCTGGGATAAGCAGGAAGGAGCAGGACCGGTCCTCCTGGGGCTCGTCTCCCCATCCCACTCACCCAGCAGCAGCAGCTTGACCGTCTTGGCTTCCTTGTCGGCATCCTCCTGCAGCTTCCTTTCTAGCTCCTTGGACCGCTTGGCCAGCTCCTTGTCCTCAGCGCTGATTCCACTCCCCATCTTTCCGCTGTCCCCTCCCGGGCTGCTTCCTCCAGGCCTTTCCACTTCTCCTCTGGGGTTTCCTATCTGTGAGAAGGGAGAAAAGGGGAAAGTAAATTGGGATTGAACAGCAATTTCTCAGCCCCAAAAAGCTGGCTGACAGGGAGCCGGGTGAAGGAGCAGGCTCCAGATCTTGTTGCCTCCCTGCCTGGCCAGGACTCCTACCGCAGCCGGAGACCTGCTTAGTCTAGGGGCTGTGTAGCCTTTGCATGCAGCAGTGTGATGGGCCAAGCCGATTAAGAGCTCAGTATGACAAAGGACAAAGACTCGCGTGTGTCTGTGACTAGGGAAGTGAGCTGCTGCATTCTGACACAGGAAGACGGGGCATGGGCACTGGACCTCTGGAATAAGATAGCCACTGCCCCTCCTTTGGGGGGGCTGACCCCCTAAAAGTCTCCTTCCCAGATTCACTTGCATCACAGTGCAAGAGGTTAGAGGCACAAACGCCGGAAGCTCCGCTCCAGATTCTAGGGTCTTGGTTTCAAGGTGTCTAAGCCCATTCCTGCATCCCAGTGAGCGGGCCTGGCCAGGAGTGCTAACTTGGGGCACTGCCCTTGCTTAGGAAGATTAGAAGTGCTTCTCCCAGCTCCTGCAGGAAGCTCTTAGCTTCGTTCCTTCTGTTGGCTCGTCTGCACATGCCTCAGTCATTAGCCCTCACTTCACATCGTACTTGCTTACATCTAGTTTCACCCACACCGAATTCCTCCTGGATCCTCAGGAAAGGTTTGGGGAAGGAAGAAGGAAGGAAAAGGGGTACATGGTGGGGAGAATGGGGCTGCTTCCCTCCTCCCCCAACTCCACTAAAGCCTCCTGAGGCCTGGCTTCCCTCGATGAGTGAACTTGGCTGGTCCTCATTGTGGGGGTTGTGCCGCCTCCCGCAGCAAACTGCATCCTGGGGAGACCGGACTCTACTGCTGGCTTCTCAACGGTTGGGGCAGCCCTCCCTCTGGCCCTCAAGCCGACTGCCCCTCCCCGGGGAGACGTGAGAACAGTTTGGCAAGGGCCTCACAGATGCATCAGACACTCCGCCAGTTGCACTGTTCGCTTCAGTAAGTGGCTGGGGGAGCCTCCTTGGAAGGAGATACTTTAGGACTTGGCTACCCAAGTGTGGTGCAAGGCCCAGCGCAGGTCACCTGGGAGCTTGTCAGAAATGCAGAATCTCGGGCCTTAACCCAGGCCTTCTCACCCAGAATGCACGTCATTAACAGCATCATGGGCGACTTCGGGGACACGAAGGCTGGGAAGCACTGCCTAGGGACTACCCCGGGGACTGGTTTCTCTTCCAGCTTGCCTGATGTCAAGTGTTGCCTGGAATGCTCGTGTGCTTCCTCAGAACAGGTGCCACTGATTGGAAGATCATCTGACTTCTAAGATGCTCAAATGCTATATGTGTTTTCCGAAGGGTGTGTTATAGAATCAGTAAGTTCTGGTGATAGTGCTACTTCCAGAGCCTGAGCAACTGTATTTTAAACTAATAGAGATGATTACCGCCATCTGACAAGTTTGAAGAACCCTGATCCAGAGCAGTTTTGTGTACATTGGAATTTAGTTAAAGAGCTGTTTTTAAAAAAAAAAGAGAGAAGAAAATGCTGATTGAATTGGTCTGGAATGCAGTCCAGACATGAAGCCTTTTGAGTTTCCTGCGGTGATTCTAACGTGCCGCCCAGGTAGGGAAGCACTGAGCTCAAAAGACTTCACTTTCTCTTTCTGTTTAGAGCTGGGGTTGTGCAGTGGCTGCCAGGGGGGCTGAGAGAGGGGGTGGTGCAACCTAGGTCCCCCACCTGCCAGGAGCCCGAACCCCCACTGACCCCCTTCCTCCTCCCCACCGCCTTGCAGCTTCATATCTGGGGATCTGATAAAGCCACACTGGGCCCAGAGCCCGGCCCCTCAGGGCTGACTGAGAAACAGGCAGCCGCTGGGGCGCCATCCAAGGTGATCATGTTTTCCCCATCAGAGACCGGCCAGTGCTTGCTGACTTTGACATCGGGACTGTCCTGGAATCTTGGCTAGCAGGTTTCAGTAATACCTGCCCCAGCCTACCTATAATATTAGTGGCTTACACCTAGACCAGCGCTGTGCTGCCACCTGCACCGTTCACAGCAAGGGGCTGCCAGGAATTGTGCCGGACAATCTGCGGGGCTCAGAGCCCTTAATTCTCACAGTGACTTCAAGCTGAGTGAATGTTCTTGTCCCCAGTTTACAGACCGGATAACTGAGAGTTGAGGGTTAACTCACGTGTTCAAGGTCATAAAGCTTACCAAAAAGAGGAAATGCACGAGCTTCATAACAGCTGCACTGGCCTTGTCAAAGGAGCCCCTGACTTGTCTGAGCTTGTTCCTTTTTAAGCTGACACCTCTGCAGACTTCTGTGCTGCTTCTGCGGCTTCCCAGCTTGCTGCCTCCCCTTTCCCGTGACGAAGATGAGCAAGGGAGCTCCGGACCCTCACCTGACCTGATTGCACAGACCTGCTGCGACGCAGGCACCATCCTGATGCCAGGCACCTGCCTCCCGTCTCCAGCTCCTGTGCCTTCCCTGGGGCAGGTCTACATTATTATTGAATTTGAGTTCTGGGTCCTGGTGGAGCAGGTAAAGCATGTAGGTGCCATTTCCCATTTTAGAGGTGAGTGAACAGAAGCACAGAAAGACGATCCTCGTATTGTGAATGGCATTGGGGTTCTTGGATTCCACAAGACAGAAATCAAGAGGAAACCCCAGAGACGTTTGCAAACAGGTTTTCAATAATAAGGTTATGCTCAAGCGCAGGGGAAGCTGCACGGGGGGAAGATCCGCTAAGCTAGTTCAGGGCTTGGCTCTGCTTGGCTGTCTTTGTATGCTGGGGACAAAGCGGGCTTGTGTGGACAGAGAGGTGGGCTTGCAGGAAAAGCAGGGCTTGTGAAGTGTTCAGGGAGCAGAATTGAAGCTGTCAGGGTGGGATCACTTCCTCCTCCTTTCAGGTTGCTTGGCAACTAACTCTGGGCCTGCGCTGTGGGGCAAGATGATGGTGTTGCTCATTGCCGCCACCCCAGGAAGGTTGCAGAGAGGCCAACCTTCATCACCTGCATATGCGGGACAGTGGTTTTGACATTTTCTGGCCACCTGCTCTTAACTTGGCTTGTGGCCATCTGGTATTTTTCCATTCCTGGGCCCAAGTCCCTATATTGTCTCATCCTCCCCCACACACCGCCCCCGCCCCCCAAGAGATTTTATCCTCCTTATTCTAAAGGGATTAGGGTCAGGGGTCTCTACTTCTGTAACTTCTTCCTGCTGAACAAAGACATTGTCCCTATACTTGGGAGGAATAAAAATTCTCTCGCTGTCTGGCCTGCAGAGCAGTAAGGGCCCAGGTCTTCCCTGTCTGGGATGGGCTGGAAGCCTTGCATTGACCATCAGCTTAATGTGGAAGTGCCGCAATCTGGAAGGGGCAAATTCTACGAGAAGGTTAAAGGGGCAAGGACCGTCGGGGGCTCCAAAAGGGGAAGGAACCAGAGAAGCGAGGGCAGGCAGCCTTTAATGGTTTCCCAGATTTGATTTAGGTTGTCCGTGTGTACTCCTTTTCTCTGAGCAAGATTTTGCATTTATTTTCAGTTAGGAGCGACTGCTTGTTTGAGGCTCAACCCAATGAACTTAACGTTTGCAAAACACCGATAGCTTTATACTGGAGAGTCCTCCTTGTTGACACCATTCCGTGCAGTCTTGGAGTCCCCTCGCTCAGTGGTCACAGCCCGGTTGTGTTCTGACTGAGCCCTGGTGTTCAGGCTGGGCTTTTAACCAGGCAGCCTGTTGTGACGAGTTCTCTCAAGTTCACGTGATGTTATCTAATTGCAGCCTGTGACTGCGAGGCTCAGGAAAACATGGTGTTCGTTCTCAGCAATTCCAAAACAAAGGACAAGAGGAAAACTGGAAATGTATATGGATTTGGAGAGCCATAGGCAGCTAGTGGAGGAAACGGGAAGAATTTATGATCAAGTCCAGTTTACAAGTGGAAAACAAAACCAGGCCCCCAAAAGCTCATGAATAGCACTAGAATCGGATAGCTACAAGGGAGTATTACAGTTCCTACGATAACATAATTTTTTCTCTCTAAAGTCACCCTCATTTTATCAAAGAGAGCCAAGTTAAGACTAACTCATTGTACAAGTCCAGTTTTAACAAATCTGGCCTGGTGTTTGCATAAATGTGACGAGAACGGCAATTGGTCAAATAGGCTCTTTTAAAATCTGCTTTGCTGAACTTCCCTGAGAAATCTCCAGACCGAGGCTTAATTAGCCTCTCAGGGCTAAGAGGACAATCCACATAGTTGCCCTCAGCATTTTCCTGTAATACCTATCAATTTCGGTGAATTCTTTAGGTTCTCAACATTCCTCAAAATGTCTTTTTTTTTTAAAAAATATTATTGCTTTTATATCATCAAAATGTCTTGAGGTTCTTCCTTTGCCATCTCCCAGGAAACCAGCCTTTGTTTTTCATCTGGAAAGATTGCTGTGAAGCAATCTGGCTGTAAGCAAGGCACCTGGCTGTTTCTAAGTGGCTTTTATCAGCCTCCAAAGGCCATCTTAATTCCTTAGAGCAGCGAGGTCCAACCTTTTGGTGTCTCTGGGCCACACCGGAAGAAGAAGAGTTGTCTTGGGCCACACATTGTGACACGTAGTCACAAAGAAACCTCATCATGGTTTAAGTAAGTTTACGATTTTGTGTTGGGCTGCATTCACAGCCGTCCTGGGCTGCGTGTGGCCCACGGGCCGTGGGTTGGACACCCCTACAGAGCTTTCTGGTAAGATCTGGAGTCTATGTTTGTCTCTTTTATATTTTTTTAATTTTTCTTTATTTATTTTTAGAGATAAAAATAAACACTAATTTTTATTGTAGTGTTTAAAAGAAGGAGGGAGAAAGAGAAACATCTATGGGTGGCATGCCCCCAGCTGAGGACCTGGCCCGCAATACCCAGGCACACGCCCCGACTGGGAGTCAAACCACAGACCTTTCTGTTTGCAGGCCAGCACCCAACCCACTGAACCACACCAGCCAGGGCTGTACCTAGTTATTCTTTAGAGTTCTATAAATCCTCACCTGGTTTAAAGGTATAATCCAAAAATTCTTAGAAACCTATATTTTAAAATAGGCCCAAGTCTCCTCCATGGATCTTTGTGGAGATGAGACACATGTGCAAAAGCATCAGGGGCAACCATGACTGCAAATGACAAAACTTTAAATGACATGGTTATACAGCTGATTACAACGCATCTGACAAATAACTCTGCTTTTCTGTAGCCTGACATTTTAAGATATCCAGAACTACAAATGAGCCCTGGCTGTTGCGGCTCAATGGACTGAGCACCAGTCTGGGAACCAAAAGGCCGCCGGTTCAGTTCCCAGCCAGGGCACATGCCTGGGTTGCGGGCCAGGTCCCTGGTTGGGGAGCGTGTGAGAGGCAACTGTTTCTCTCTCACACAAAGATGTTTCTCTCCTTCTCTGTCTCCTTCCCTTTCCCTCTCTCTAAAAGTAAATAAATAAAATATTTTTTTAAAAAAGAATTACAAATGAATACTGTTTCAGGACTTTGCAGACTCTTGGAAATTTTTTACATAATCTCCAATATCTAATATCCATTTAATAATAAGAATATCTATACACAAATACAGCACAGCTATTTCCTTAGTTGGCAAAGCTTCCTGTGCAATTCAAGCACATCCAAGAGGCCCAATTAATTCAAAACCTCCCTCCTGCAGGGAGAGAAAACAAGTCATCTGAAGTGTTCAAGAGGCCCATTGGAACAGTCCAAAGCTATTTCCAGGTTAAGAAAAAGTCTCCTTTTATTTATGTTATTTTTTTAAATCCTCACCCAAGGATATGTTTATTGATTTTTAGAGAGAGAGGAAGGGAGAGAGAAACATGGATCGGTTGCCTCCCCTGTACTCCCCGACTGGGGATTGAACCCACAACTTTTTGGTATATTGGCACGATGCTCCAACCAGCTGAGCCACCTGGCCAGGGCAAAAAAGCCCCCTTTTCATTTTTAAACCTTGGGAAGTCTGTCAAACAAACTGGCTCAAAAAGATCGTGTATCATTATGAAACAATATTAAATTATTCATTTACTCAAAGTGACAATAAAACAATATCAAACAAAAATACAGGTTAGCAAAACTTGAGTTCTCAGTACTGAGGAGATGGTTTGCTTAAGTAATCAATGACCTGATTAAGACAAGAAAACTAGTTTTAATAAAACAGAATCTGTGCTTTCTGGGCAGAAATTTTTAAAAATGTATTCTACTTGTCTGAGTGCTGTGGCTGGCAGAAAATTTTTGATAATTTTATGTGGTAGAACAAATGCAGGAAAAATGTTTTTCTTTTTAATAGACTGAAAGAGAACTAAATTCTACCTAAAATTTCTTTTCTCGGGATTCCTTTTCTACAAACCTTCTACGACTTTCTTAGTCCCTCTTAGTTGGTCTGTTCTTCCACATCCAGAATACGAATCAAGTAACAACCTTATTTTAGGACAAACCATGTTCTTTTGAATTCCTTCAGAAATGTATTCCCATGCCTATGCCTTCTATCATTAAAAACCTAGTTTCTTTTAAAATTGTATTTATTTATTTTTAGAGAGAGGGGAAGGGAGGAAGAAAGAGAGGGAGAGAAACATCAGTGTGTGGTTGCCTCTTAAGTGCCCCCAACCGGAGACCTGGTCTGCAACCCAGGCAGGTGCCCTGACTGGGAAGCGAACTGTCAGCCCTTTGGTTTGCAGATCAGCACTTAATCCACTGAGGCACACCAGCCGGGACCAGTTTCATAATTAGAAATCTTAACTCTTAGGAAACTCAATTTCTAGTGACAACTAAAAGGTAAGCAATTAGTGTTCTTTAAATTGATACATTTATGAGCATAATCTTAAAAAAATCTATTTTCTCATAGTACAGGTTTTGTTTTTTTTTAATGTGGCATAGGACGTGTTTACTAATGGACCCGAATCTATTTAGTTTCCCTATAATAAACAGAAACTAGATAAACCTATTTCAGTAATTAGCGTTTCATTATTTTATCTTATTTGGATATGGACTAGACATTCAACGAATATCCATCATCTACTTTAGCTAGTAAAACTTTAAAGTTTCAAGTTACCAAAGAGATTTATAAAACCATTTAAGTATAATTATTGCTAAAGAGTTAACCTAAAAGAAACTTTTTATCCCATGTACATTTGTTTAATCTACTTGTTTCTAATAATTAAGTTTAGACTACTTATGAAAATTTTATCGGCACGGGCCTGCGAACCAAAGAGTTGCCGGTTCGATTCCCAGTCAGGGCACATGCCTGGGTTTCGGGCCAGGCCCTCAATCGGGGGCATGTGAGAGGCAACCACACACTGATGTTTCTCTCCCTCTCTTTCTCCTTCCCTTCCCCTCTCTCTACAAATAAATTAAAAAAATTTTTTTACAAAGAAAATTTTATTGTATCAAGTTATTTTTCTTGCTGACAATTTTGCAACAGAGATAATGTGAACTTACAAAAAGTATTTGGGTTAGCCTGTCATTTATTTAAGAGCATGCTCAGGTGACCAAAACTTTGCATGCCATAGAATTTCTTTAAAGTCACTTTAAAATCATAACCAACCATAGAATTTCTCGTCTTGTCTCTGAGAGGCCTGGGGTCCTGTCCTTCAAGGAGGCTCCTTAAGTGGACTTGCTGACAAACACAGATAACAGAAGATGGAAGGCGAGCGTGCAACATTCCGGTGGACCACTCAGGAGGTGAGAGGAGCGGGCTCAGAGTGCTTGAGTTTCAGGCGGCCCATGTTCCTAGAGGACGTTGGTGCTGGGATGGAGCTGGAGCAGGGGATGGCGCTGCCTTGGTGTGGAGATGGGGAAGATGCAGGAGGGGAGAAGCCTCAGGTGCCACTCCACCCCTACGTTTGAACCTCTCAAAGGGGACAAACTGCAAAAAGGAGAAGGCTTTACCCCCTCACCAGGTGGCTACAGTGAACAAGTCATGGTGTGAACTCTGACTGGGAACCGAACCAGGGCTGTAACAGTGAGAGCACCATTAGAACCCAGGGGGCTGGGGGTCAAACTCCGACCTCGTGCCCTGTGGATTCCTCTCCGGCACGAACAAGGGCAATGCCAACAGGCTGCCTTTGCCAGCTGCTTCGCCCTGGACCATGAAAGCCCAGGAGTGGTGTGTGAAGGCCCCAGACCCCTGGGAACTGCTCAGGGGGCCACAGAGAGACAGCAGTGCCCTCTTCTGTGGGACAGAAGGCTCTCACAAAGGAGTTTGCTATGGTCACCGAGAAATGGAGTTTCTAAAAGTCAAATCATGTAGAACAAGTAACATCAACAACCAACATAATTCACTTCCACACATTCGCACATCCCCCCTCCCCCCCCACCAAAACATACAATACTTTCAGATTTAATTTGCCAACTCTAGACCAAATTCAAAACCAGTTTCAAATGAAAAACAAGATTCTACAACCCAGCTGGGACACACACTCCACAAATAACAGATAGAGTTCCAGGATCAATTACCCAGCGTTCTCCCCGTAAAATGAAAGCACTGTTGGTCAGCGACGCCCGGTCAGAGACACCCGGTCAGCCAAGAGCCCCGCCGAGTCCACGTCTGGACCAGTCAGTCCAGGGGTCATTGATCTGTGGGCCAAGAGCCCACTTGGGCTCAGTCCCTTCACCGTCACTACTTTTTGATCCCCAGGACAATACTGGGGCCAGGCCACGCTGCAAAAGAAAACCAATTTTTGATTTTTTTGGTTTTTTGAAGAGAGTAGCCCAGCAAACAGCCAGGGTGTCAGTATGTGAGTCTCATAGAATGGAACCAGGCCCACACAACAGACACAGAACATAAAACGTCTCTGGCGGGACTCAAACCCACGTTTAGGGAACCTCCACCATGAGCCATCGACTCAACCTCGGGAAGCGCTTGGTCTGCCCACTGGTGTGTAACTGCAGTGGGAGCTGAACGCACTTGCAGGGACACAAGGACAAGACAAAACAATCACACGATAGAAAAAGACAGCTTGGCCAGGAAACAAAATCTGTTTGGGCAGGAGGAGAGGGTCTGAGACAGACTCGCCAATGGTGCTGATGTTGTGACTTGTCTTCTCCGGGCTCTGTCCTGTTGCTATAGGGACACAGGGGTTCCCATCTGAGTTGCCATGAAATGTTTGAGATCCTTGAGTTCCCCAAGACAGAAGTTGAGAGGAAACCCCAGAGAAATGTCCAGGCAGATTTTATTAAGCTGATGCTTGAGCACAAGGGAGGCAGCTCGGAAGAGAGAAAGGTCCTCTGAGCTGGCTCGGGGGCTGGTCTGCTTGGTGGCTTTCACAAGCTGGGACAGCGCAGCCTTGCGTGGGCTTGCATGGAAAGGCGGGCTTGTGAGGGTTTCCATGAGTGGGGTTTAACATGTCAGGGTGAGATTGCTCTTCCCTTCTGTTGGGTCGCTTGGCACCTGTGCTGTGAGGGCAAGATGGCGGTGTTGCTCGTTACTGCCGCCCCAGGACGGTGGTGTGGTGGCCAAACCTGGGTCAAGTGCGCAGGTCTAACAGTGGCTTTGACATGTTCTGGCCATCTCATCTTAACTTGGCTTCCTGGCCCCCGGTACCTTTCCATTCTGGGCCCAGATCCCTGTGCTCTCTCTGCATTAGTGAACAACGCCATCAGAGTCGGCTAGACCTCAGGTGCCCTAGTTCACAGCCCCTATGACCAAATCATTTCAAGTGAAGAAGAATCAGCATTTCCCAGCGAATTTGGTCCTGTTTCCTGACCCAAGGGGAGGTGTCAGGATCTGTCTCACACCCAGTGGTAGGGACTTGGGTGAAGCCTTGTCCCAGCTGGAGTGGGAGGTGGGCGGAGATGAAGAATGGGGACCTGCCTTCAGGTCCCAAGATAGAGGTGGGGGAAATTCTCAGGGAAGCACCGTAGGTATAGGAACGCTGTGCTAGCGCTGGAGAATTCAGAGCTTTTAAAAACCCGCCTCCAGCCCGGCAGGAAGGACAATGGTTCACACAGCTCACTGTCGGACGGACCAACTCTGTAGCAGAAACGAGGAGGGAATGACTTTAGGATGAACAGGACATGGTAGACATGGGGACAGGCATCTGTGACAGAGGAAAGAGCATGAGAAAAGGAAGGCATGGAGGCACCAGGCTCAGCATGAGCTCAGAGAAGCTAGGAGCCCTGACGTGATGGGTGGGAGCAAAGTGAAGGTATTTGGAGGGGAGGGCCGGGAGGTTCGGACAGGAAAGGAAAATTGGGGCAAGCCCATGAAAGGCCTTGGACGACAGTGTTTGGCTAAGACTTGTGGAAGACTTATAAACAAGTACAGATGGACACAGCCGCATGAATAGGCAATTCTGGGTGACTGCAAGGTCGGGTCCGGGGGAAGGTTAGGGAAGGCTGCTTGGACAAGCTGAGAAACCAGAATTGAATAGCTTGGTTCTGGAAGGATCTAGGCATAGAATATGGTTTGAGAAATTGTCTTGGCCAAGGATTTAAAGAAATTTTTTTTCCATCACCATTTATCCCCGCTACACCCTCTTCCAACACCCGCCCCCACCTCCCTCTACCCTTCACCCCCAACACTACCCAAGGATCTTTTTGATGCTGCAGTTGTTTTCTTCTGAGTCAAACACCTGCAGAGAGTGGTCTGGCCTGGGTAGGAGGAGGCTGACCTCACAAGTGAGCTCAGGCCAGAGCTCAGAGAAGCAGATCTTGGGAGAATGAAGGACCATCAGTGGGCGCCTGGGGTCCAGGGAGGGTCATTTAAGGGACCACTGGTGACTAGGCCAGGAGGGCAGGAGGCTGTGTTCGGAGCTGAGGGAAAACCTCAGAGGCTCAGAGACAACATTGAGGCCCAACCTGGAAAAATCCCCCGAGGCCAGAGAGGGTGACTCATTCCTTCATTTCCCAAAGTCTGTTCTAGCAGACAATGGTACCCCGCTGAGCTTCCTGCAGGTGCTGTGTAGGTGGGGAGATTGATGCTCGGCTGTAATCAGGGCAGACTTCCCAGCAGGGACAATGTACGCCTGGAAATGGGGAGGGTTGCAGGGCGAAGGGTGTGTTGTACCTGGGACCAGGAGAAGCGCGAAGAGGCTAGTGAACCGGTTTGCCTGGGTAGGGTGGAGGGCAGGGAATGCAAACTGCAGGCTGGTTAGGTAGGTAAAGGGGTAGGCCGGTCTGGATTAAGGGGGAATCCTGAAGAGAACTGGCCCAATGCAAGATACCACCCCTTAAAACTAAGTCAAAATTTACATTTTATCAGAATACAGCTGACATTCTACATGGTTACCTGGTGCTTAGTTTTTAGTTTTGAGATTTATATTATTACCTCAACAGCCCAACAGCCTTAAATTCCTGAGGGCTCCAAGACCACTTCAGTCTGGGGTGAAGGCCCAGGAGAGTCTGTTGGGGGTGGGTTATGGAGGCTATTAAAGGTTTTTACAGACTTTGTTTTTCCATTCCCTTGATTATAAAAGTAATGAATATGCATTGTAAACTATCTTAAAGTGCAGATAAGTATGAAGAAGAAAATAAATATAAACCATAATTCTGCCACTCATAGATAAGATTCTATAAACGTTTTGGTGTATTTATTTCCAATGTGTATATGTCATACAGTCAGGCCCGTACTGTACATACCAATTTTAACATCCATTTTTCACCTCGCTTTACATTGTAAACATTTCTGCCTCCGTAAGAAATTCTTCAGCCCTGGCCTGGTAGTTCAGTTGGTTAGAGCATCATCCTGATGCACCAATGTTGAGGGTTTGATACCCAGTCCGGGCACATGCAGGAATCAGCCAATGAATGCATGAATAAGTGGAACAACAAAAAAATGGTATTTCTAGCACGTGAAAAGTGTTTTTTTTTAAAAGAGAAATTCTCCAAGAATGATTTTTAATGGCTTACTTCACGGTACGTAGGTGGCATATTTAAACATTCCCTTCTTGTTGGACCTTTAAGTTGCCAAGCCCTTCCCTCTATGTGATAAGCATCTCGGTTTGCGTCTTTCTGGCAGCTCTTTTTAGAAGAACAATTTCCTGGAGGCGGGATTGATTACTGGGTCAAATAATAGGAATCTGTAAGAGATTTTTTAAAATAACCTTTACATTTTATTTTTTTAAGATTTTATTTATTTTTAGACAGAGTGGAAGGGAGGGAGAAAGAGAGGGAGAGAAACATCCATGTGTGGTTGCCTCTCACACTACCCACCCTGGGGAACCTGGCCTGCAACCCAGGCATGTGCCCTGACTGGGAATTGAACCAATGACCCTCTGCTTCGTAGTCAGGTGCTTAATCCACTGAGCCACACCAGCCAGGGCTGTAAGAGATTCTTGATCTTATATTACTAAGTGGTTTTCAGAAAGATTATGTCCATGTTTATGCCCTGAAGTAATGTATGTGTGCGTCTCATCTATGAACTACCCTCTTGCCTGTGTTGGGCCGTTTTTCCCCCCAATCTTTGCTAATTTAATGGCTGAACGTGGTATCTCCTTGTCTTCTTTTTAGTTTTACTGATTCTTTGTGAGGTGAACTTTTTCCCCCTCGGAAGTTTATGGAGGCCATCTTTTTTTTTTTTTAAAGTTTGTCCAGCCCGAGGAGCAGTAGGCAGGGATCAATGGAGGTGACAACAGGTGCAAGTAGAGCATAGGGTTCAGGGTCCAGAATCCAGGCTGCAGAGAGATGGGGGAGGCAGAGTTTGGGAAGGAATTTGGCTGTGAGGGTGGTGAGAACTGGGAGGGGTGGACAAACAGCATTAGTACAACTGGGTGTGGGGGACAAAGGGCTCCCACAAGGTGGAGAAATCAGAAAAAGACTAATTGCTGCTAATACAATTATGTTCAGTGGAGTCTTAGGGACTTTCCCCAGCAAGTTATCTTTAGGCAGGATTCTCGGGGGCGTGGGAGTGAGGGTGCCGGTTGGGTGAGGTGTCCGCCGTCCCCAAAACAGCCCAACTCCCCTTCTTTGTAGGCTGCAAGGCGAAACAACCTGTGGGAGTATTAATAGGGAGCCAAGGCCGAAGCAATAAAACGCAAATATTAATGGGGTAGTAACTACAGGCCAGGCACTGTTCTAAGCACTTAGATGAGCTCATTTACCCTAGCCACTACCATATAAAGGCGGGGTCTCTCACACTCATTTCACAGACAAACAGAAGTTCGGCTAAGTTAAGTAACTCTGCCAAAGTCAGTCAGGAAGTAGGCGGGGGAGTCTGGAATTGAACCCAGTCATTCCGGCCACGGAGCCTAAGCTCTTAACCAACAAATATAGAAATAAACGTGGGAATGCACGGCACACCCTGCCTACCTCCGCCTGCCAGGGGGAAACAGACACCCGGAGCGAGAATGCCGGGGGTAGGACTTCTGCTAAAAGTGAATCCTGGGACGGTAATAATAGCTATTTCTCACTAGGCGCTTTGTGCAACAGCTCCTTTGAGTGACGCAGTGCGATTGCCCCATCCCACTTTCTGATGAGGAAGCTGACGCACACAACGTGCACTGGACCCCGCGTTGCGGGCCGCAGAGGGGCCGCAGCCCACGTGGCGCCCGGAGGAAGAAAGATGGCGTGGGCGGGGCCGGCGGGTAGGGGCGGGGCCTGGGGCGGCCCAGACGTGGAGTGGCGCTGGCCAGCTTTCGGCAGGGGTCGCACCTGTTGCGTGGCTTCCCCACGATCCTGCTGCGGCGGGCAGACCCCGAGAGCCCCGAGAGCGTGGAGAGAAGCCCAGGCGCGTTCCGGGTCCCACTCTGTCGGGAGCACGTGTCCTGACCGCCTCTCGAGTGCGGGGCGGGGGGTCTTCCGGGCCAGTGCCGCGGCCGAGGTCGGCGGGGGTCCGCATCCTTCCAGCCGGCAATTTGGAAAGAGCTGCCTTACTTCCCCCATCTCCGTGCCAGGGCAGGGCTCTTGGAGCGACTTGGCCGGGGTCTGGGTTCTAGCCCTCATCCCCTCCCTTGCGACCCGGGCTTCCCGGCTGTGCAGACCGTGGCAGGCAGCCTCCCCGGTCCCCTTGAGGGCTCGGGCAGCATGGCTTCAGGTGAGAGTGTGTGCCTGTGTTCGGGGAGGCTCTCTGGGGCAGAGAGGTGCATTGGCCAGGGTGACAAGAGGGCGGGGGTCTGAGCACAGCCAGCAGACCTAGGGAAGGCGGCCAGCCCCTCCTGGGGAGGAGCGTGAGAGCTGAGCCTGCGTGTGGAGGGAAGGGCCTGAAGGCACTGGCGTCTTCTTCCCGGACCCCACGGCTTTCCTGCCTTCCTGGAAGGTAGCTTCGGCTGGACAGTGGAATTTTCCCAAGAAAGGCTCCTCCTTCCTGGGCTGGGGTTCTCGGTTCTACCCCATCCTCCCGGAGCTGGGCTGCCCTGGGGCTGGGGTTCATTCAGAAAGAAGAAAAACGGGACTCAGCCCCAGAGGGTCTGGGTGTTCACGGATTGTGCCTGCCTTGAGCTAAATGTGTTCTGGGCTCGGGCTGGATTCCTGTGTATTATTATATTTTTTCTCCCAGGCTGGCTGGACCAGCTAGCCTGGACTTTGAGTCCTAGCCCTAGAGTCCTGGCAGGGGACGGAGGGCTCCAGAGAGGATTAGTGGACTGCTGGGCGCCGGCCCTTCCCAGTCTTGTTCTCACCTCCACACCGCAGGCCGACGTCACTCCAGGGATGAGGAAAAAAGGGGAGGGGAGGGATCAGGGGCGGGATGGCGGCCCCTCTCCAGGAGGTTGCCTAGACAACATCAGAAATCGCGGCCAGGGCCTCTTCCGCTGGCGGGGCCTCGGCTTCCTGCATCAGTCACTCCCGCTGGGGGCGGGGCGGAGGAAGGGGTTGGATGTGGCAGGGGCAGGCCCAGCTGGTGCGGCTCTGCCTCCTGGGCCAGAGCCATGGCATCCTATCCCTCCGGCCCAGGCAAACCCAAGGCCAAATATCCCTTTAAGAAGCGTACCAGCCAGCAGGCGGCCTCTGCGGTACCAGGTGAGTGTATGCATCCTGGGCCAGGCACTGGCTCCGCTCCGCCGCGGGTCCCCTCAGAGGGAGGCCTCTTCTGTACCCTCTGTGCGCTGGGGCTCCTTGTCCTCCGCCCCAATGACAGCTGGCTGGAGAGATAGTGTGGGGAGAGAGGTGGGGTGGAGGGTGACAGGTTTCTATGCCAGGAACGCTGTCCTTTGTAACGGGGAGTGGGCGTGGGTGTCGGTGCAGCAAGAGGTGTGTTTGCACACGTGTCAGTGTGTGGATGTGCTAAGAGTGCCTGCGTGTGGAGTGTGTGAATGGAGTGGGGGCGTGTGGGACTGACTGGCCACACTGCTGGCGGCTGGCCCTTTGCCAGGCAGGCTCAGGCTGTCCTCCTGAGGCGGCTTCCTCCTTCTGGGAGCCCAGATCTCAGACCCCTCCCTGGGCGTCCGGAGCTAGGGCACACTCGCTGCTGCCCCGAGGCCCGGGGCTGGGCTCAGCTGTGTGGATTGTTTGCTGAGTGCTCATTCTTGGGCTGTCTTGTGAGCTGCCTCAGGAGTATGGGTGTCCCTGGGCCTGGGCCATGCGGGGCTCTGGCTTGGCCCGCCACCCATCCAGTGTGCTCTGCACCCTGTGGTCTGGCTCCCACTCTGGTAGGCGTCTCTGCCGCATTCGGAGCAGGCGGCGTGGTGCGCTCTGCGAGCCCAGCTCCCTCAGGGCTCTCCGCCTGGGTTTGTGCTCACTGAGGGATATCTCCCTGCCATGTGCTGACCCCAGGCCTTGTGGCTAAGTGAGACCATCCCCACCTTGGTGACCAGGTCAATCAGTGCCCCCCTGTCCCCAGCAGCTACCTGTACCTATAGCCTGGCCATCCACCTCCTGTGTTTTCTTACAACACCGAAGATGCTGGCCTGGTCTGCGCTGTCCTGAGGGCTCATGTTCTCTGTGCTCAGCTCTGTGCCATCGGAGGGGGCGTCTCCTGGGGCTAGAGCTGTCACATGCTGCTTGTGGATCAAAGCCGTGGGCACCTCTCTGCCTGCTAAGGCAACTCTTGCAGTGAGGGAGGGTAGGAGGGATGCCAGGAATCTTGCAGTCGGTGGCTGGTGGTACTGGCTGGCTGGGTTTTGGTCGACGCCCCAGCCCGTGTGTGTGCGGGGTGCTGTGGCACAGACCCTGGGAGGAGGGACCCGCAAGCAGCTGGGTCTTCCAGGCCTGGCCTTGGGAAATGTGGAGATTACTCTCTGCCTGTCACCTGGCAGGCTGCGGTGGGGATGGCTCTGGCCGCTGAAACGTGTTCTGGTCACCCAGCATTGCTTTGGAGGTCCTGGGCCCTTCTGCTAGGAGAGGAGGTTGAGACTGAGGCTCTTGACTCGGCTCCCACTGACTCCATCCGACCACCCCAGGAGGTATGTGGGCGGCCTCCCCTGCAGGGGGTTAGAGGTGGGGAGTTGGCCCTGGCTGGCGTGGCTCCGTGGATTAAGTGCCGGCCTGTGAATCAAAGGGCCGCCGGTTCATTTCCCAGTCTGGGGCACGTGGCTGGGTTGTGGGCCAGGTCCCCAGTGGGGGTCGTGTGAGAGGCAACCACACATGGATGTTTCTCTTCCTCTCTTTCTCCCTCCCTTCTGCTCTCTAAAAATAAATAAATAAAAATTTTAAAACAAGAAAAAGAAGTGAGGAATTGTGGAGGGTTGCAGGCAAGGACCTCAGGCTCTGTCTTACACCCTGGGGTCGGAGTAGGTGCCTGTCTTTCCTTACCTTCCTGCTCTGCCTTCTTCGAAGTTAGAGGGAGTGTCACCCTGTCTCCACTCCTGCCGGGTTCTGTTCTCTTTGCTGCCCATTCACTGCTCAGTGGCCTTGGCCTGCGCTGCACCCCCACCCTCCCCAGTGGACGGGACTGTGTGTAGGACGTGTTTGGAGGGTCTGAGGAATCCATAGTCGCAGATGACGGCGTTGTACAGAATGCTCACAGAGCCGCATCTCTGGGAGCCTTGTGGCAGCTGTGGTCAGGCAGGACACCACCCGCTTATCACCCCCTTTGAGTCAGGACCTGAAGCCTCCGGGAGGGAGAGACTTGTAAGAGGGATCAGAGTCAGACTCAAGTCGGCCAGATCCTAGCTCCCCTCTCCCAAACCGCTCTCCGCTCCTGGGCAATTTGCCCTCGAGGACAGGCTTGGAACAGGGGTTGGAGGTCTCGGGCGCCATGAACCAGCCCCCTGGGCATCGGGGAGGCACAGCGGCCGTTCCTGCCTGACTGAGCCACTTCTCTGGCTGCCAGCCAGCTCCTCTCCCAGGCAGAGGCCCTGTCGCTCCCAAGGGACCCCACAGGCAGGGCCCCAGAAGACAGTCGTAAGGAAAACAGGGCCACTGGGCAGAGGAGGTTGGCCTGGGGCTGCTGGGTATGGAGGTGAGGGCTGCGTGCCCCCTTGCTTCTCCCCTGCCCGTTCCTCTGGGCAGCCAGGTCCTACCCACTCACTATGCCCCAGGGCAGTGCATTTTAAGGAGGCGTGGCCCTTCCCCCACCAGCCTCTCCTGCCCCTAGGAGCCCACCCTGCTTCTCCCCCTTGGGGTCCCCGCTTTGGGCCAGGCCTTGGCACTGTAGAGGTTAAGGCCCCGTTCAGTTCTGGGGCTCCTCTTATCCCTGAACTTTGATGCTCCTTCCCTTGATGTCTGGGCTCCCTTGAGCTCCCCCAGCCCCTGCTCACTGTCATCCCAGGGTCTCCCCTGCAAGCAGCTGCACTTGGTACAGCCCGTGCCGGCCCCTAAGCTGTCCTGGGGGACTGGCAGCAGCTCTACTCAGCAAACAGGCAGGCAAGGGGCGCTCAGGCCTGCGCTGCCTGAACTCTGAAGGTAGGATCCAGGCAGGCGCGAGGATGAGTGGGTGCTGGGTCCTGGATCTGGGGCAGGCACCTCCCTTCCCTTTGTCCAGGCTGGGGAGCCGACTGGGGTGTTGGGGAGTGGGCCTAGAGACTTTAAGGCGCTCTACCTGGGCAGAGCCTCCAGTCTGCCCCTCAGCCACGGTGCAGAGGGTGAAGGGGAGTGCTGGAGAGCAGGGCTCCTCAGAGCTGGCTAGGAGAGCCTGGCTGTGTGTGGAGAGCCCCCTGCTGTGGAGGCTGGGCTGTGAGGCCAGGGAGGGTCCTCTGGGATGCGCAGGGAGCTTGGGCAGCCCCTTAGACTAGCCACGTCAAGGCCTTTCTTTCCAGCCTCCTAGTGGTGCTCCTGAGTTCTGCCCTCCATGGGGGGAGACCCTTGCCTCTGATAGTTCCTTCCCCAGGCTCTTGCCAGGGCCTCCAGCCTGGCTCCTGGGGCCTCTGAGTGGTGCAGACTGTTTGTGGCAGCTTCCTTTGGAGGGGCAACCAGAAGTGGGAGGGTCAGGCTGGGGCCAGGCCACGTCTTGGCAGCCCTGGGGTCCTGGGGGAGAGGGCCTCCAGAGAGATGGTGGGGTTCACCCTGCCAGCCAGCTCCTCTATGCCCTCACCTCCTCTTCCCTTGGGGGCTGGTCCCTGGGTCAAAACTGAGGGACAGCTGTGGCTGCCTGTGCTTGGTAGGTCTGGGACATCCGGTGTGGCCTGGCCCCCAGAGACGAGGACCTGCTAGTCCAGAGGCAGGTCTGACCCTGGTCTGCCAGCCCTGGAAGCTGCGGGCTTGGGGTGCTGGTGTTGGCCACCAGGTCCCTAGTGACCTCCTGGAGCGTGTATGGGGACACACTGTGACTGTCTGTAGGGGGCACTCATGTGGAGGTTCTTCTGGCCTGAGGGCAGGACCCCTGGTCCTGGATTCAGATTCTGATCCCTGGAGTGAACGAGTCACTTGTTCTAGGGGCATACTTGGGACCCCCTCCCCCGAGCCTGGAGCGGGTGAGGGGCCCTCGACTAGACTGTGAGGGTGAGGTCCTTAGGGAGCCACATGCAGGCTCACTCGCCTCTCAACCCTCAGGGGCTGGCCTCTCTCTGGGGCTGACCTGGGGCGGGCAGGGGCCTAGGGTTTCCTGTGCACCCTGGGCCTGCCCTCCACCCTTTGACCCTCGTGTCACTGTCTCCACAGAGGCTCGGGGTGGGCTGGGGGCCCCTCCGCTGCAGTCTGCCCGATCCCTGCCAGGCCCTGCCCCCTGCCTCAAGCACTTCCCGCTGGACCTGCGCACGTCTATGGATGGCAAATGCAAGGAGATCGCTGAGGTATCGCCTGGCACCTCACCCTGTGCCCCCCACGTTGTCCCCATGCTCTCATTTCGTGCTTGGCCGTGTCCTAACCTCTAGCCTCTTCCCAGTACCCCAGACTCTGCAAGGGAGGGGCCGGGGCTGGGGGCCAGGCCACACTGACCCCTCCTTCCACTGCCAGGAGCTGTTCAGCCGCTCCCTGGCGGAGAGTGAGCTCCGCAGCGCCCCGTACGAGTTCCCCGAGGAGAGCCCCATCGAGCAGCTGGAGGAACGGAGGCAGCGCCTGGAGCGGCAGATCAGCCAGGATGTCAAGTGAGCCCTGGGCCTCAGAGTCCTGCAACCCTGGGTGGGGTGTACAGCCAGGCAGCCATGGGGTGGGGGCACGGCCAGGCAGCTGTGAGTGTGTGTGTGTGGGGGGGGTCACAACCAGGCAGCTGTGAGTGTGGGGGGGGTCACAACCGGGTAGCTGTGTGTGTGTGTGGAGTCACAACCGGGCAGCAGTGGGGTGGGCTCATGGCCAGGCAGCTGTGTGTGGGGGGGGTCACAACTGGGCAGCTGTGTGCATGGAGGGTCACAACCAGGTAGCTGTGTGGGTGTAGTGCAGAGGGGACACAGTGGAGTCTACCTGCCCAGTGTCCCTCTGTCACCACTGGATGCTTTCAAAGCTCCCTCTCTGTCCCTCTCCCACCTCGTCCCTGTTTGGGGCCCATGTCCCTCTGTCACCACTGGATGCTTTCAAAGCTCCCTCTCTGTCCCTCTCCCACCTCGTCCCTGTTTGGGGCCCACAAGGAGGCAGCACAGGGCAGTGGCGGGGGATGCCTAGGCCTGGGGGTCAGGCTGCTGGGTTTGGGGGCTGTCTTCGGCTGCCAGTGCGGCCTGGAACGTGGTGCTTACTGTCTGGCTGTGCTCCCTCATCTCCAACACTGGGCAAGGACAGCACCCACAGCGCGGGTTCTGCAGCCCTGTGAGGCACAGCACACCCATAACATCTAGCTCAGGGCAGCGGCCTGGGAGCAAGGGTCGTCCCTCATCGTCTGCCTGACCTCTCACCCCTTACCTCTAGGCTGGAGCCAGACATCCTGCTTCGGGCCAAGCAAGATTTCCTGAAGACGGACAGTGACTTGGACCTCCAGTGAGTAGGGCAGAGGGGTGTGGGGACCCTGGGGACACACAGCTGGGGCCTGTCCTGCTGGCTCCAACCTCTTCCCTGTGCCTCCCTCCCGGTAGGCTGTACAAAGAGCAGGGTGAGGGGCAGGGAGACCGGGGCCTGCGGGAGCGCGACGTGCTGGAGCGGGAATTTCAGCGGGTCACCATCTCTGGAGAGGAGAAGTGTGGGGTGAGTGTGCAGGGCCGTGGGTCCCAGCGGGCTCCCCAGGCCTGGGGAGCTGGGGGTGAGGCTAGAGAGAGTGTTTCTCTTTCCGGAAGCAGCAAGGGGAGAGGATCCAGCTCGGGAGCCTGTCTATGTGCTGGGAACAGAAAGGTTCTGAGGTCAGGCCTCGGGGAGCAGGTGAGAGTGGGCCTGGCCTGGGTCCGAGACCCGCATGTTCTTGTCTGCAGGTGCCGTTCACGGACCTGCTGGACGCTGCCAAGAGTGTGGTGCGGGCCCTCTTCATCCGGGAGAAGTACATGGCACTGTCTCTGCAGAGCTTCTGCCCCACCACCCGCCGCCACCTGCAGCAGCTGGCCGAGAAGCCGCTGGAGACGCGGGCCTACGAGCTGGGTCCCGACACCCCTGTGTCTGCTGGTGGGGCCCCCATCCCTGCCCAGCTCCAAGTGCCCTGGCATCCCAGGCTCCCTGAGCTCAGAGCCCAGGACCTCTGCCCTGCCCGCTTCTTCCCACACCCAGCTCATTCCCACCTCATGGCGCCGGGGTGGAGGCAGGGGTGTCCTGCTGGGGCTGTTGCATCTCTCCCCTCCCTGACTCCTTTCTCCCCACCCTGCAGACGCCCCAGTGCACCCCCCGGTGCTGGAGCAGCACCCCTACGAGCGCTGTGAGCCTAGCACCATGCCTGGGGACCTGGGCTTGGGTCTGCGCATGGTGCGGGGCGTGGTGCACGTCTATACCCGCAGGGAGCCCGATGAGCAGTAAGAGGGGGCAGAGTGTGCTGGGGGAAGCCGTGGGGGGCTGTATCAGCTGGGGGAGCCTGCGGGCTGGCTCCCTCTCCTCACCCAGGCCCCCCCACTGCCAGTTGCCCAGAGTTAGAGCTGCCGTACCCTGACCTGCAGGAGTTTGTGGCTGACGTCAATGTGCTGATGGCGCTGATTATCAATGGCCCCATGTGAGTCCCCGCTGGTCCCCTCCCAGCCCGGACTCCTCAGCCCAGCCCTGCCCCAGACGGCTGTCACCGTTCTCTCCTCACTTGGAAGTCCCCAAGTCCCAGACTTCCCCACCACCTGATGCCCCCCCAATGGCCTCAGCCTGGCACCGTCCTGGGGCCTCCCTGCAGGCCCTGAGTCCCCACCTGTTCTTGGCCTGCCAGAAAGTCCTTCTGCTACCGCCGGCTGCAGTACCTGAGCTCCAAGTTCCAGATGCACGTGCTGCTCAATGAGATGAAGGAGCTGGCCGCCCAGAAGAAGGTGCCACACCGAGATTTCTACAACATCCGAAAGGTGGGTTGTCACCTAGGGCTGCGCCTGTGCCTCTGCCCAGTCTCCCCCCGACCCAGCACCAGATTGGAAAGGCCTCTCCGTCCTGCTGCCCACGCCCTCGACCCTCCCGGCCTGGCTGGACCCAGCAGCCCCCATTCTACCCCAGGTGGACACGCACATCCACGCCTCGTCCTGCATGAACCAGAAGCACCTACTGCGCTTCATCAAGCGGGCAATGAAGCGGCACCTGGAGGAGATTGTGCACGTGGAGCAGGGCCGCGAGCAGACGCTCCGTGAGGTCTTCCAGAGCATGAACCTGACCGCCTATGACCTGAGCGTGGACACACTCGACGTGCACGCGGTCTGTCCCAGTGGCAGGGGCTGAGGGGCTGGGTCAGCATGCAGGCTGGGCATCGGGGGTAACCTGCCATCTCCCCCAGGACAGGAACACCTTCCATCGCTTTGACAAGTTCAATGCCAAATACAACCCTATCGGGGAGTCTGTCCTCCGAGAGATCTTCATCAAGACGGACAACAGGGTTTCTGGGAAGTACTTCGCTCACATCATCAAGGTGAGGAGGTGTGGCTGCCAGGGCTCAGGTATGGGGGCAGCCCTCTCCCCGCCTGAGCAAGAGCCTGGTGCCCCGGGGACTTCCGCAGTGGGTGAGGGGCAGGTCAGAGGCGTGAGACCTGAGTGTGAGCACATGGGGTGGGCACAGAGGCAAGGATAGCTGGGAGCCTGAGTGCAATCGTTGCCCTGTGCGCGTCTCTAGGAGGTGATGTCGGACCTGGAGGAGAGCAAGTACCAGAACGCAGAGCTGCGGCTCTCCATCTACGGGCGCTCGAGGGACGAGTGGGACAAGCTGGCACGCTGGGCTGTCACGCACCGCGTCCACTCCCCCAACGTGCGCTGGCTCGTGCAGGTGCCTCGTCTCTTGTGAGTGTCCTTGGAAGTGGGAGGGAGCTTGGCGGGCAGAGTTCAAGGGGCCAGAGCCTGCCTTCTGCCCTCATGGGGTGGTTGACTGTTCCCTGTCCCAGCTGTGTCCTCTGTAGGAGGAGGGGCCCTCCTGGTCCCACTCATGGTCCGTCCAGCCTGACCCACCCCGTGTGGTTCACAAGTGCTGCTGTGATCTTGGGCCGAGCTCCGACCCTTGCCGGCCTGCTGGTGTCCTCACACCATCCCTGACCTGTACGCACCTGTGTGCCCACATCTCACCTACAGTGACGTGTACCGAACCAAGGGCCAGCTGGCCAACTTTCAGGAGATGCTGGAGAACATCTTCCTGCCGCTGTTCGAGGCCACTGTGCACCCCGCCAGCCACCCAGAGCTGCACCTCTTCCTGGAGCATGTGAGGGGGCGGCGCTCGGCCAGTTGTGGGGTGGGGGAACGGCCTGCCTTGGGCCCGGTGGCAGCTTCAGGTCTGACCCCAGAGTCCTGTGCCAGGTGGATGGCTTTGACAGTGTGGATGATGAGTCCAAGCCTGAGAACCACATCTTCAACCTGGAGAGCCCTCTCCCGGAGGCATGGGTGGAGGAGGACAACCCCCCCTACGCCTACTACCTGTATTACACCTTCGCCAACATGGCCGTGCTGAACCACCTGCGCAGGTGTGGGCTCCAGCAGGGCCGTGGCTCTGCCCGCCCCGCCGCCTGTCATCCCCTCACCCACAAGCCTGCCCCAGGCTGGGCCCACCCAACACTGACCCACGTCTTGCCCCCACGCGTGGACCTCGTGGTGGTGGCTGTGCTCTTGGGGCTCCATGGCTCACGCCTCGCAGCCAAGGATCCAGCCCTGCCCCTTGTCCCAGGCCCACACAGCCACGGTGGGGGGGGGGGTCGGGAGCCCGGCGAGCCTAGGAGCTGATGCCGTCTTCATGCCCCCCAGGCAGCGGGGCTTCCACACGTTTGTGCTGCGGCCGCACTGCGGCGAGGCCGGGCCCATCCACCACCTGGTGTCGGCCTTCATGCTGGCCGAGAACATCTCGCATGGGCTGCTGCTGCGCAAGGTCAGGGCTGTACCCCCAGGCTGCCCCCGTCAGTCCCTTCCTCCCGACCCTTTGGGCCCCTCCTCACGCAGCTCCTGTCTGGATCGCTCCATACTGAGGCCCCAGCTTGGATTCCGGCTGTAACTGATCCCCCCACCCCCAGATCAGGCCCAGCTGGGACTCCCCCCAACACAACTGTGGCCTACAACCCCCAGAACCTGGTATGCTCCCCAGCCCTGAGGCCACCTGACCAGCCCCCCTCCCTGTCGCCTGCCCAGGCCCCAGTCCTGCAGTACCTGTATTACCTGGCCCAGATCGGCATTGCCATGTCCCCGCTCAGCAACAACAGCCTCTTCCTCAGCTACCACCGGAACCCGCTGCCTGAGTACCTGTCCCGCGGCCTCATGGTCTCGCTTTCCACCGACGACCCCCTGCAATTCCACTTCACCAAGGTCAGAACCCCCAGGCTGCAGACAGGGCTCTTGGACACTGGGGTCTCAGGGCTGGTGCTGCCCCCTGCTGGTGGAGGGCAGCATGCTGGGGTGAGTTTCCGGGGAGGGATGGCACTGCAGGGACTGGTGCACCTGCCTGAGGGAGCCTGATCTGCACAGGAGCCACTGATGGAGGAATACAGCATCGCCACCCAGGTGTGGAAGCTCAGCTCCTGTGACATGTGTGAGCTGGCCCGCAACAGTGTGCTCATGAGTGGCTTCTCCCACAAGGTACCCCCTCTTCGCCCTCCCCGCCTCCCCTGGGAAGATCCCAGGGTCCTGGGCCATGGCCCCTCAGAGCCAGCTGCAGCCTGCCCCTGACCCCTGTCCCTGCAGGTGAAGAGCCACTGGCTGGGACCTAACTACACCAAAGAGGGCCCCGAGGGCAACGACATCCGCCGCACCAATGTGCCGGACATCCGTGTGGGCTACCGCTACGAGACCCTGTGTCAGGAGCTGGCACTCATCACACAGGCCGTCCAGAGCGAGATGCTGGAGACGATCCCGGAGGAGCCTGGTGTCACCGTGAGCCCAGGGCCTCAGTGAGCCTGGCCCGTGCGGTGCGCCTGCCTCTCAGCACCTTGATCACGTGATGTCCTGGGACCCCTCCCCCCTCTGTGGTCTCTGCATGTGTCTGTCCTCCTCTGTTCCGTCCTGCATGTCTCTGACCTCCGCCTGTCCCTGTGCCTTCCCAGTGCGAGCCAGGCCAGGGTACTCTGCCTTTTCTTGGCTCCGGTGGCACCTGACAGCCTAAGTTTGAGGGCTGCCCTGTTGGTGGCCCTGTCCCAAGATCTTCTGGAGCCTGGCGAGGGATGGTTGTGGGGGGCTGGCCCCTCCAGCCTCTGGAGTCCCACCTGGGCAAGTCTGAGTTTCAGCCCTGGCTTGAGTTTAAGCCCCTGTCTTGTTTACGTGGCTGGGGGACCGTCGGCTGGGACCTGTGCCCATCTGCTGTGGGCACGGGGCTGCCGGGGGTCTGTGGGGCTCCAGCGGCTCTGCGGTGGGCAGGGCTGGGCTGAGAGCCGGTGTAGCCCCAGCACCCTGGACTCAGACTTGGGCCTCAGAAGTGCTGGGCCACCGCCTCTGTCGCGTCACTGCCTGGTAGCCTTGTCCGTCCTCCTTCCGGTCCACGTGCTCTGGTGTCCGCTTCCTGTGCCTCTGTGGGAGGGGGCAGCCCTGGGCCATGTCTGGGACCCTGCAGCTGGGGGGTCCTGGATCTGCCACCAGCCCTCAGGGTGTGTCCCCACTGTGGTCCCTGGAGTTGTAACCAGACCTGGATCTTGGCAGGTCGGCAGCGATGTTTTCTGAACCGAGGCCTTCGCTGTGAAATGCAGTGTTTCACACAATCCCACCTTTCCTAGTGCATGAGAAATAAAGATTATTTAAGTAATGAGGCAGGAGGGGTCTCTGTTGGGAGAGGGGAGCCGGGGTGGGGGTGGCTGGGGTTGAGGCCAGGAGCACTTTGGGTGGAGGGACAGCGTGTTTGGAGGGGAGCGACTGGGCTGGGCTGATGTGGGCTTGGGCATGTGGAAGTGGTGGGAGAGAGGAGAGGCCCACCAGGGAGCCATGTCCTGGCCCCAGGCCCTCACCCAGCTGGGTCCCTCTGAAGGGGACCTCCCATGGACTTCCAGCCCCTTGGGACCACCCAGAAGAGGTGGGGAATCTATGCTCAGAAGCATACCTGGGTACATGGTTCTCAGGCTCTGCAGATGTCAGCAGCTTCTGGGAACTCGTTTATTTAAAGTGCCCTCAGATTCCGACTCAGTGAGGGGACAGTGTGGTGCAGAGATCCAACCCACTCGGCTTCTGTCCCATGGTTGATGCACGATTTCTGGCACACCCCCAAGGAGGAAAGTGGGGTGTGCCCTGGGTCCTGAGTTGGCACTGACAAGCCTGTCACCGCTGTTGCTGCTGCTGCTGCTCCTGCGTGGGGTGAATGCCAGGCTGGTTGTTTCAGAAGCAATTGGCCCTGGAACAGCGTGAGCCTAAGTAATTGAGGGCCTGCTGAGGGAGCGGGCCCCTTCCCCTGTCAGCTCGCTCGGCCAGCCTGCTGCATCCCTGCTGTGCCAGCTCTTGCCATGACACTCTGTTCCGCGTGCACCCTGCCCCCCAGAAGCTCTCCGGATGGATGCCCCTGCCTCCTGAGGGCTGCTGGAGGGTCAGGCTCCCTCCTGGCCGAGACCCAGGGCCCTTCAGAAGGCTTCTCTTGCTGATTTCTTGTACCATTTACATATCGGGACCGAGTGTGAGAGCTGGATGAGGAGCTAGAGTCTGTGCAGCACCGGCTGGTTTCTGTTGGGGAAACAGGCGGTGCAACACGTTCTGTGTCTCCTCTTCATTTGTAAAGTGAGGAGAAGGGTTGGAGGATCCTTCTAGAAGGGGGCAAGAACTGCCCGTCTCCTGTGCCAGCACTTAGGACCGCAGGGACTCCGTATTCACTCACTGAATCTGTCGCAGAACGAGACCCTTCACGTCACATTCTTGTCCTCTGCACAGCCCTCGCCGTGTGAGCTGACACCCGCCCTGGGAACGCTACCATTTAAAGAGCTTCTGAGCAAACTCCCCACTGTTTTTTGTTTTTAAACAACTTGCTTCTGGGTTTTTTGGTTTGGTTTTGTTTTGTTTTTGGTTCTCTGAAATTTCCCTTTCAAACATTTATTGAGAGAAAATAATTTTAAAACAGTAAGACGTTAATATTTTTTCCTATGTAAAAAGAAGGTAATTTTCATTCCAGAAATTTGGAAAACATTACGAAACTTGGAACAAGAAAAAAAGCCCACTCATCTAGCAATATTAACAAATATTGCTGATCCTCTGCACGCCTGAGATACATATCTTAAAATACAACCTTGGTCGGTGTGGCTTGGCTGTTTGGGCATCATCCCTGAACTCTGAAGGGTTGTGGGTGTGACCCCCCCACCCCGTCTGGGCTACCCATATGGGGTGGGTATGGCCCCAGGACGGGCACATACAGGAGGCAGCCAATTGGTGCTTCTCTCTCCCTCTCTAAAAAGCAATGAAAAAATGTCCTCGGGTGAGGATAAAAATTCTGTTTAAATAGTTCAGTATTTTTTTAAATCCTCACCAAAGGACATTTTTTCATTGCTTTTAGAGCAAGGAAGGGAAAGAGAGAAACCTCGATCGGTTGCCTTCACACCCTTGGTGGGTCAAACCCGCACCCTGGGCATGTTCCCTAAGAGGGAATCCAGCTGCCCACAGGATTTTGGTCTGCGGGATGATGCTCCAACCAAGCGAGCCACACTGGCCAGGGCTATATTTCTTTCAGTCCTTTTATAAAAAGTCATTTTTGCGTTGGGATACACGTATAATTTTGTGGCTTTAAAACGTTTGAACACCTTTCCCTATTTCACCAAAGCACTATTTGCGCACATACACGTTAATCACTCTCCCTGCCCTGTGGCGAGCTTCCGCACAGCTTACGGGGACAGGTCCTTTTGGTTGGGGACAACTGTGGGCAATGTGACCGACAGTGTCTGTGCTGCAGCCACCGTGCTTCCTGGCTGTGTGACCTGGAGCACGTTACTCCCCCTCTCTGTGCCTCCAGGGGGCTGAAGAGGATCCGAGTGCCCCCACCTCTATAGGGGGGTGGCGGCGGTACAGAGCTGGCTGCATCGAAGGCCTGGGAAATGAAGACCTGAAAGAGAAACTTTGGGGGTTGCGAAATAGGAAAAGGACAACGTCACACTTGATGTGTTTAAAAAAGGCCTTCTGAAAGCCGCATGCTCACTGTGAGGTTTGTTGTTTAGTATCCACAGAAATGACATATTTGAAAACAATTTGTAAATTGGGCTTTTGATAAGAGTTCCAGATTATGCAGGATGATTGAAGAGAAATCATTAAAAAAAAGCAAGAGAAACGAGAAATCATGGCCCACAGTAAATTAAATGAGTTTATTCATTGTGCAAATTCATAAAAGCCCTTTTATGTTGAGAGCCAAGAAGAGTTATATTTAATGAGGGAATGTGGGTACATTTTAACTTTTGCTCCAAGGAAGGTGGGGCCTCGGAGAATCCCAGGCAGGGTTGGTGAAGGGCTGGCTGTGGCTGTCCTCGGTTCTCCAGGCCGGGGACCAGCTCAGCCTGTGGTCCAGCCTGGCCCCTTCACCCGCTGCCTCCCTCACCAGGCTGGACTGGTTCAGGGTATCTGTTATTCAGACATCTGTGCAATGACTATGTGTGGCTGGAGGGTCTGGCTCCATTTAGCAGATAAGAAACTGACGATTTGAAACCTGAGTGTTTCATCTATCAGTGGGGCAAGCCCCCCACCCCCTGACTTCTCAGGTTTGGGGTGCTGGGCCCAGGGGAGAGCGTACAACCTGTCCCCAGGTCTTGCATGTAAGAGCCAGGAGTCAAAGCTGCACCTATTTGACCCCCAACTCTGAGCGGGAGCATGCTATGTCTCCAGAGGACCAGCAAACTCCAGAATCGCGAGGGACCACGCCATCTGGGAGATCTGAGTTCCTCATCCCTGAGACACAGCGACCTGGACGCTGAGGTGACAGGCCTCCAGGCCTTGTCAGAGGGAAGAGGAGCGCTTGGGACAGTCCCTGCTCCAGGCTGCCTGTGTCAGTCCTTTGAGTGGCCTGTCCCAACCAGCAGCCTGCATTTTCTTTTTCTGTTGGGATAGCAGGACCACCCTATGTGTAGCACTACCTGCCCAGGGAGGGGCAGACCTGAGTAACTTTCCAATAAAGTGGTCTGCACTGTCCTAGCCTCCTCCTCTTTATCAGACTCTCCCCCTGCCCCACCCACCCTTGGGCTTCTGCCATGTCCACCAGATTGTCCCCTCTGACCTCCCCTTCCAAGGCTAGCGCTCTCCCGAGTTCCCTTTTGTATTTCTGAGGCCCATCAACTGCTCCTTTCTCAGGAAAATTTCTCACCTCTTGGCGTGGGTGTCCCCATTCCCAGTGGCCCTACTTCCTTGCTGTCTCCATTTCTCCTCCCCCTGGGGGCCAATGCCTGCTGCTACCTGGGCTCACACCCCAGAGTCAGGGCAAATTTGCTGGGACAGAGGCCTGTGCAGGGCAGAGGGGCTGAGGGGTGGAGAAGGGGACGGCTCCTCCGCAGTTCTCATTGTGGGCCTCCGGGGGGTAGGGGATGTGCACAGGTGAAGCTGGACATGGAGACAGTGCTCAAGGGGCTGCTGGGGGCAGGAGGTGGCCCTGCAGGCCAGATACTCTGTCTGTCACGGCGTCCAGAGATGACCAGTGCCCAGAAACGGACTCCACGGACCCAGCTTCCCAGAGACGTGCGGCGGACTTGGAAAGCTACTCACCACTGTGTCTGGGCATCAGAGCTCCAAACAGGATTTTTTCAAAAGTCCCCCAGCGGTGGCTTGGTGGCAGTGAGTAGGAACAAGGGTGTTGAACAGCCTGTGTTGGCCCCGGGCCACCTTTTCCTCTGCCCCGTGTGCCTCTGGGCAGAGCCCTGCTGGCTCACAGATCGCCTCTGTGTGTTTAGGAGAGCTCCCCCTTTCCTTGGGTAAACACCGCCTCCCCGCTGGGGAGCACCGCTGGGAGAGCAGAGTACAGGCTAGCTTTTGGTCCCTGGGCACCTAGGGGCTCTTGTCAGTGCATATCCTACCTAAAGCTGGTTACAGCTGGCCCTGGGGTCCCTGGGCACCCACAGCCTGGGGGTGCCCGTGCAGCTCCATCATCACTCAAAATCTGGGAGTTCTCGGCAGCGCCCGACAAACCGGAGGAAGCTAGTCACCCCTCCTCTGTCCCAGTCCTGTGCTGTAGCTGAGCAAGGCTCAGTGCCCGAAGAGCTGCCGGCGCTTCCGTGCTGGTGGGGTGGGGGTGGCGGTGCACGTATTCATGCCCAGGTGTCCCCGGGGCGGCCTGCCTTGGGTCTGGGGCCCCCACTCTGAAGCGTTCAGATGCGTAGCTTTCTGCCTCTCTCCTGTCACATCCTGCACACCCTGTCCCTGTGCACCAGGTAGCTTGCCTGGCTGCCTAGACACCTGGGTCATGTACAAAGCCAGGGCTGATGCTCATCCTCATGCCACCTTTGTGTGAGTTAGGAAAAGGTGGACCCACTGAGCAAACACAGACCTGTTAGCTCACAGAACTGATGGAATCTTTGGGGAGAGAAAAGAGTGTCCCTCCCTCCAGGTGGCTGCTATGTCAAGTTCCCTGGTGTAGGCTGAAGCTTCCATTTGCCCCTTGATGGGTAGCCCTTTGCAGTTCCCAGCCTGTCCATGGGGTGGCGGTACTGAGACCCTTGTGAGCACTGCTTCAGCTTCCCCTGAAGTTCCTGGCTGGGGCCTGAAGGGACACCCTCTCCAGGCACTCACTATCTGATGCAGTTGGCACTGTGGGGTCCCACCTCCCAGCCCAGTGGACAGGCTGGCTCCCTTGAATCCCCGCAACGGCTCAGGCTAAGCCAGGACTCCCTTAGGAGGTGTGCTGCCCAGGGCCTAGCTGACATCAACACCTTTTCTCCTGCGCAGGGCTGGAGAGTCCCACCACCTGGTCCTTTGGCTGTGCTGCCCTAGACCCCTGTGCCACCCCCTTCTCTCATCACCCATTCTCCCTCAGGTCTGTGGGCCAAATGTGCTTAGCCACATCTTATGTACCCAGCGGATCCTGATTGGGTTTCCTGGAGACTCCAGCTCTGCCTCTGGAACACTTATTAGTGCTGAGATGATTTCTGCAGGAATTCACTTCATCTCTTCCCACTGGATTTCCCTACAACCCTCAGAGTTTTGAGGAAGGTCCAACTGTTCCTCCCGGCCCTGCCCATGCCGTGTACTGGCCACACCCCAGTCCCAGTCCCAGTTGAGGAGATGGGGTTGCTAAGAGCCCTTAAAGAGGCTCCTGTGGGGCTCTGGTGGTCCAGGTGCAGAGGAAGCTCTGGGGTCTGGGCACTTGGGCAAGACTCCAAGGAGGAGGTGGGCTTTGACCAGGTTCTGCCAGGGTGGGGAGACCACGCTTGGAAGAGAAGGAGGGAGGAAGGCAGCCTGGGGCTGGATTGGGGTGTCTCCCCCTCATCTTCTGGTATGAGGTCAATGTCTCAAAGGCTACAGGGAAAGGGGACAGCAGTCCCCTGGCCAGTGTCTCCCTGGAATGGGGCCTGGAGGGGTCTCCTTGCCTCCCTTGGAGGCCATGGCTGAGTCCGCTGGCATGGAAAGCTGGTCCTATGATGCCTAGTCCAGTATTTTGCTCCCCATGGGTGCTCAGCAAACAGCACTGGCAGGGAGTTTGGGGCCCTGAATTTAACCATCAGGGCTAATGATGACAATGGCCAACATTTATTGAATGTTTATGGCATGCCAGGCACTGGTTCAGGAACTTTGCATGTCTAATCTCATTGAATCCTCAAATCAGCCCTTCTGAAGTACGCGCTATTGTTATTGCCATTTACGGAGAAGGAAAAGAAGGCACAGAGAGGTTAAGTAACTTTCCTAGAGTCACACAGCTAGTAAGTGGTGGGCCTAAGATGCCAATCTAGGAGGTCTGGCTCCAGAGACAATGCTCTGTCTCCGTCTGCCCCACTGTCTCTTCCTTTGTGTTCCGGGAACAAGGTGCCCGAGGGGCCCATCTTGGCCAGGCAGGGGAGGGGCTGGTCCCTCAGATGGTAAGGGAAAACTAGTTGTGTCCTGGGCCTCAGCAGCCCCCTCAGTGGAGTGCCACGTCTAGGACAACCCGACCCGACCGTGGGGCTGCCCTGTCTCTGAGCTGGTCACCTCTTCCCCTTTTCTGTCTCACACCACCAAGCCCAAACCTCGTCCCCTGCCTTCCTGGGAACATCCCACCTACGCACCTCCTCATCCCTGGGGTCACTCCCTGACTTCCTTACTGCCTTCTGGCTGCCGGGCAGAATTACCCTCCTCCTGGGGACTATTTGCTACTCACGTGGCCATGACACATGCAGCCCTAAGTACAACCGAGCCTTCTAAGGCTTAGAGAAAGCAGAGTGCCTACTACCCGATCCTGGCCTGAGGCAAAGAGAAACTGCTATCACCACCAACCCCTAAACTGGGGTCCGGAAAGGGGGGCTTTTTCAACCACTGGCGCTGGGCCAACAGGCGTGCATACAGGAAAAAAAATGCTGACTCCAACTTCACACCACACACAAGAGTCAACCCCACGTCGTGAAAATCTTTTAGGTGAAAATACAGAACATCTTGATGACCGAGGTGGTGTCCAATGGTTTGTCCTTCTCATGAAGACAGAGGCGTGTCACCTGCAGGATCAGTGGAGCAGGCGGGAGCGGCCCAGGGGTCTATGGGAAGCCAGGTGTGTGGGTAGGTGGGTGGTGGTAAGCCTCCGCCCAGGCACAGCCGGGCGTTCTCCCGGCAGGAGAGACCCGACCTGAGAGCTGCACGTTTGGCCGTCAGGAGGCGCTACTGGAGCGCGGTTCCCCAGGAATTGGGCGGGGACTTAGGACTTAGTACCGATTACTTAAAAGTGCAGCCCTCCCGGTAACCAGGCAGTTTAGTAAACGTGGGACACGTCAGGGCCCTTCATCCTCCAAAGGAACTTGATACAAAAGCCTCTTGAAATGGATTATAAATAAGTTCTGGTTATTTTCTGTTTTCTTCTTAGAGTAGATAAAAGCTTTTTCTTGCAAGACATCTGTCTCTAACTTCCCCCCCCCCCCCCCCCCAAAAAGTGCTTGATTCTGTTTTGCAACCTGGGGGATTTCTCCTTATCTCTCTGATAATGGCAGACACTCATTTTAATGGTACTGTTAAGGAACTCTGTAAATGTTGCCTTTTGCCCTCAAAGAAAGCTTCCTGTATTTATTTAATTTTTAAAAAAATTCTCTCCTGAGAACATTTTTCTCATTGCTTTTTGAGAGGGAAAGGGTGGGGGGAGGTGAGAGAGATAAAAATGGCTTGTTCTACTTACTCAAGCACTCACTGGAGCTTCTTGTGTGTGCCCTGACCAGGGATCACATCTGTAACTCTGGCTTATCAGGACAAAGTTCTGAGAAACTGAGCTACACAGTGGAGACCAGGGCGTTTTCTTGTAGAGGCTGTACCACAGGTCACAGAGGGACTTCAAAGGCCACCTGAGCCACTCTGTCATACTGCAAACACAGGGGTCAGGAGCCAGGGTCAGGGCGGCCCCCCAGGGACCTGGGCAGCGGGGACTGCAGGGTCACACTGGCAGTGGTCCTGTGAGGTGTCCTTGGACTCCTGCTGGCCACCCTTATGTGGTGCCCTGGCAGCATCACAGGCGCCCTATGTGACCAGCATGCTTCTGTCCTGTTCTAGTCAGTATCCGGGACATCTAGCAGGTGTCTGGCTGGCAGGGCGTTTAGAGACTGCGCCTCCATACCTGTCTCTTTGTGGGAGCTGGCTGTAGATTTTAATCACCAACCTCGACCATAAACCTAATTAATTTGCATTTGATTCTTATCACTCTTAGACACATGACTTAGGAGCTGGGTCCTCCGAAGCACACAAAGGGAAACCCTGAGACCTCGGCTGCCTGTCTCTGCACTGGTCCTGGGAGTCCCCCTGCCCCTG
>VMDR010004255.1:0-62153 GCA_007922815.1 Macrotus californicus
CGGATGTAGGGCAGCCTTATTATTAAGACCTGGCAGCCCCCGCTTCTCCCTGCACTGCTCTTGGGGGGTCCAGCAATCAGCGCTTGGGAAAGGCACCCCATAGGGCTGGAGAGTGGCTAAGGCATGACCATCAGTTCTGGCACGAACCCTCTCAGACTCTGTTGGGGGGTGGGTGTAAATTAGTACTACATTTCAGGAAAGCAGTTGGCAATTTTTCTCAAGGGCCTTAAATACACTCCTGCCCTTTCACTCAGAAACTTTCATTCTAGAGATTTAACTTAAAGATCTAATGGGAAATTCATTTACGCATTCAGTGCTGGCCGCTCCATGTTATGTCCTGGGTTGGGTGACCATCGCTGTCCTGCCTTCATAGTGTTAGCAGTTTCATGGATCTGGAGGCCCCCAAATGCAGGCAAGGACCTTCGTCCATCCTTGGACCTTTGTCCACAGATGTTTAAATAAAGCAGCATTATTTAAAATAGCAAAGAATTGGAAACGATATATGTTGCTCTGGCTGGTGTGGCTCAGTGGACTGAGTGCAGGCTGTGAACCAAAGGGTCGTCGGTTCAATTCCCAGTCAGGGCACATGCCTGGGTTGCAGGCCAGGTCCCCAGTGGGGGCACCCGAGAGGTAATCACACACTGATGTTTCTCTCCCTCTCTTTCTCCCTCCCTTCTCCTCTCTCTAAAAAATAAATAAATAAATAAATGAAATATTTTTTTAAAGGTTTCTAAAAAAAATAAAGAAAAGAAAAAACATATGGGCAATGACGGGATTAGTTCAATTATAGCAAATACATGTGATGGAATTTTAAACAACTGTTATATGTTGGTTTTTTTCATGAAGTGGAAAAAATGTTTATGAAATACAATTTTAAGAGGGGAAGAAAAGCAAACGACAAAAGTGGAGAGTTGTGAAGGCAAAGGTCACGGAGTTCTGAGGATGGGATCCCAATTTTACACCTTAAAAAAAAAGACTAGAAGGAAGTATTACAAAATATTAACAGTAGTTATCTCATGACAGTGAGACTGCAGATTTTTAAAATTTCATTATTTATGCTTTTTTTTGCATTGTCCAAAGTTTCTCTAATGAAGATAACTTAATTTTAAAATCTTAAAAGCAATAATGAGAAAAAAAGGAAAAATGAGTAAGAAGTGTGCTCAGGCCTTCTATGCTGCAGTTACATATCAGGGGGGACTTATCTATCCCTCAGGTTCCTCCTATCTGCATCATTCCTTCTAGGATCTCCCCCCAGGGCTGATGTGACCCTGTATGTGGGGTCTGTACTACACTCAGTGCATCAGCCCGTGGGAGCCAGGAGTGGAAACTCCTCAAGGACCCAGCTGATTTGGGGCAGCTGAGAGGGCAAGCAGGGTCCAGCTGGGAGAGAGGAGCTGCCCTAAATCCAGAGGGGAGCGAGCGGGCAGGGCCGTGGCTGCCACAGTGGGGACAGGCTGGCATGACTACTCAGCCAGGGGCTTCCAGTTGCTTCTGTGCCTTGGTTAGAGACCCTCCTCTTGTTACTTGGACAACAAAATGTATCTGAGCCATGCTGAGCATCCTGAGGAGTCAGACAGGAAATGTCTGAGAAGCAGAGGTGGGCAGGTACTGGTGGTGAACTTGGCAGGCACGTGGCTCCAGCCCATTTTTGTTCCATGAAATATTGACAGACCCTACAGTTTGTCAAGGGAAGCTCAAAATGTGACTCTCCCCCCATTACTATACATCGGCAGTTGATTATAAAAAGGAAATCTGGACAAGCCTGTCTACAGGTGTGCATTCAGCCATCAGGATGCCCCTTTGGGACCTGTGTTTTGGTCATGAGGCAGGACTCCCACCTTGGTCAGTGAGTGAGGTTACCTGCCTCCCAGGGCCCGCACTGGGCTCCCCCAGGAGCGGCAGGGAAGCAGGTCCCTGACTTCAAGGAGGGGTCTGTCTGAGAGGAACAATACACAGTTTGTTCTCTTCGCGTTCTTATTTTTGTGGTAAAACATGCACAACACAAAACTCACCATTTCCAGGCATCCGGCTCAGTGGCATTCACACTGCCCCATCACCACCGCCCAGCCACAGACCTCTCCATCTTCCAAAGCGGAGACTCCGTGTCCACTCACCACTAACGCCTCCTTCTGCTTCCCAGGGGGCCCTGGCAGCCTCCATTCTACTTCCTGTCTCCGAGAGTCTGACCACTCCAGGTACCTCTTTTAAGAGGAATTGTATAGTATTCTTCCACGTCTGGCTTGTTTCACCCGGTACAGTGTCTTAAGACTCATCCATGGTGTGTGTCAGAATTTCTTTCCTTTTTAAGGCTGAACCATATTTCATTGTATATATACATACCACATTTTTTTATTTCATAAGTGAATTTTTAGGGGATTTCAAATAAATTACATGCAGGAAATTGTTCATGTGAAGGAGAAATACATTCATGTTATAAAAAGTTTTAAAAAACTAGTTGTGCTCTTAAACCTGAGTGAAGGTAGTTATCCATGGTCATAGTAATCAATGATGGTGATTGATAATGATAAAAATATTTCCCTGGCTGGTGTAGCTCAGTGGATTGAGCCCAGGCCTGCAAACCAAAGGGTTGCCAGTTCGATTCCCAATCAGGGCACGTGCCTGGGTTTCGGACCAGGTACCCAGTAGCAGGTGCGTGAGAGGCAACCACACCTTGATGTTTCTCTCCCTTTCTTCCTCCCTTCCCCTTTGTCTAAAAATAAATAAATAAAATCTTTTTTAAAAAGTTAAAAAAAGTATTAGCCAATACTATGCATTTGGCTCAGCAATAGGCTCTTTATGTGCACTCCCAAAATTAATTTTAAAAATCTCATAAAAGATAGATATCCCACTCTCCTCGATGAGGAAACTTAAAGAAATGGACACATAAAATATTGGGGTGGCCAAAAAGTCTGTTTAGTATTTTCCGTAAAATAGAAGACACAGTTTTCATTTTCACCAATAACTTTATTGATTTGGATATTTTGAGTATATCAGCTGTCTTCCTCTATTGGCTTCTCGTGGGGAGAGGCCAGGGGTGCTACTAAACATCTTCCAATGCATAAGACAGCCTCACAGCAAAGAGTTATTTTTTAATTTAATCCTTATTGTACTGCATCACCATTTAGCCCCCAGCAATCACCACACTGTTGTCCATGTCCACAAATCCTTTTTCCTTTTTGCTCAGTCCCTCCGCCCCCTACCCACCCCGCCCAGCTGTCACCCTGCTCTCCATCTATGGGTCTCTCCCCCACAGCACATTTCACTTATCCATTCATCTGTTGGTGGACGCTTGAGTCACTCTAACCTTCGGGCTATTGTGAAGAATTGCTGCCATGAGCCTGGGTGAGTCTCTGCTTTCAGTTCCTTAGGTCATGTATCCAGAAGTCAAATTGCTGGATCACATGGTAATTCTATGTTTAATTTTTTGTGGCACTGCCTTAGCACTTTTATCGGCTTTCTCTAATTAGGGATGGACAGTTAGAACTTGTTCGGTGGGGGGGGGGGGGTCAGCATCATTTTGGATAGCAGTGATTCCCATACTTTCAAAGGCTACATTTCAAAACATGTTTGTCACATATCCATTTGGCTGTTCTTGTCTTACAATGATGATGATGATGATGATGATGATGATGATGAAGAAAATGATTACGGTGCTAAATAAAGTACATTGAGTGCTACTTTGTCCCAAGCACTGTTGTAAACACTTTTGCATCTTTTAAATCGTTTTATCTTCACAATCATTCTATGAAGATCATTATCCCAATTTTATAGATGAGGAAACTGAGCCGCAGACAAGCAGAACCATAACACAAAACAGATAAGATAATTCGATTCAGCGCTGACTCTCACAAGGGAGGGACAGGAAGCCGCAGAGGAGAGGCCCAAAGTCACAGAGTTACACTGTGCTGGAGCTGAGGTAACTCACAGGCTTCCAGACGTCTGGAATCCCTGGCCCCGTGCTCTTGCCGCCTCTAAGACAGGATTCCATTCATTCATTTTGTTTATCCTGTTGACCCAGGTGAAACCTCATCTGAGAGGCTGCCGTGCCGCATCGGGATCCAGCTGGATATTCCTGGTCCTCCTCCTGATAATTGCTGGGGCAGGACTGAGCTGAAATATGATGGGGAGAGGATTATGGGTTTGGCTCTAGGATTTTGTGAAAACACATGGAAGTAGCACATTAATATTAGTCAAGGACTGAATGGGCCTTTTTAAGGAGTTGAGATAAATTTTGGCAAAATCGGGTTGCCTTGACACGCATTCGGTTTACTCCGTGGGAGTCAAAAAAATATGACTTTTCTTGCTTGTTGCATTTATTTAAATAGTAAAAATCTGGAGTCTACAGGTCCGACAAAGCTGCACTCCTGAAGTTATGAGTCGGGCCATGCAGCTGGTGGGCCTGTGTTTTTCATTATGTTCCCTTACCCGTTAGGTTCCGCCGTTAGTCTGCGCTACACGTTTCTCTTGTGTTTTTCTTGAACTTCATGAACTCTGGCATTTCATTTTGGGCATGTATATCCAAAGGGAAAGAAGCCTTCCTTTGATCTTCCTGAGGACCCCATTATGTTTAACCTAAGAAAGATTAGGGAGTTGCCATTCAACGCTGAACAAACACAAAACTCAGCTGCAAAGATGGCGGGTGCTTAATCTATTTACAACGTCGACTCTGCTACGAACAAATTGCACATCGGGCCAACTTTGAAGAGTGTTCTTGGGAATGGAATTCCCATCTGCCTGGGGAGGCGGCGTGCATATGGTCCAGACACTGAATGTGTTGGCCTCACAAAGAAACCTATTTAGCGTGAAATATTTAAACTGTAGAGGGTTTTTAAACTTTGAAATCATTGTCAGTGTTGGTTCCCCAGATGGTAGTCAAGTTGTACTTTCTCTGAACTGCACAGTCGTTTCTGGAAAGCCCCCTCGCCTTCCAGTTGCATTTGTAATAACATCTGCTCAACGGTGTGAAACCCTCAGCTCCAGGCTTTGGACAAACAACCCTCTGGGCCGGGGTGAACTCAGAGGGGCCGAGAGCCGCCGCTGGGCCAGCACCTGCAAAACCAGACTGAACAGCGCCCCTCTGCTCTCTTTTCCAAATGGGTTTCAGAATGCCCACCTTTTAAATAGCTCTTGAAAGCAACATGCAGGTCTAATTGTGACATTTTTTTCCCTAGCCTTAAAAGGAGAAAGGAAGAACAAAACAAAATCGAGTGTTAGGCTGTCAGGGTTTTCAGTTTCCTGTCACCCTCAAGACATCGATGGAGATTTATTTTCCTAATGAAGGCCCCAGCATTGACGGTGGCGCTTGCTAGAATCAGTTAGGACTAAGTGTCATTTAATTCGTAGTGAAGCGACAATCTGACTGGACTGTGATTAGTTCCAGCTTTTAGCTATCATTTATAGGTCACCAGGCGGCTAACAACCTCAAATGAGGGACCATTATCTTTTGACAAGATGGAGCTTTTTCTGGGGGGGATGGGAGGAGTATTACCCAGAAAGCCCAGCTCAATACTCTCTCTGGGAATTAGTTCATTCCTAATGGAGCTTTGCTGACATTTACTCAAAGGAACTACACTGGCGGGTTCCAGTCAGGAGTCTGAAGAAAGGGAGGAAGAGACTTCCTTCGTAGCCACTCGTTTATCCGCTCACAGCCGTAAGGTGAGTGAGGCACTACGGGACAGTGCACTGGTGAGGTCCCTGAAAGGCTAACACGCAAACCACACCTCTTGATAGGACTGTTTTAATTAAAAAAAATTTTTTTTAAATCCTCACCTGAGGACACACTTATTGATTTTAGAGAGGGAAAGGGATGAAGAAAGAGAGGAAGGGAAACATCCATGTGAGAGAGAAAAAACATCAATTGGTTGCCTTTCGCACGCACCCGGCCTGGGACCAAACCTGCAACCCAGGCATGTGCCCTGACCAGGAATCAAACCCTTGACCTTTCGTTTGAGGGACGACGCCCAACCAGCTGAGCCACACCGGCCGGGCTGTTTGAAGTTTTTAATGGCCTTGCCCACTGTGATGGGGTGAGGTGCCTGCTCCGGCCGCTGTGTCGATGTCACACTGCATGTTACGTAGTCCAAATGGCAACTTTGCCTGAAACAACTTTGCTTTCCTGTGGAGCCTGCTTTTTTCTCCAAGAAAGCACCCTTTTAAATAAAACTGTCTCCGTTCCATCATTAGGTGTCCCCTGCATTCGACAAATGCTGTAGAGCTTTTGTTACTTATAAGCAAAATGACATGATGTTGTCAGAGTAGTGGGTTGGTGTAGGTGCAATGTGATGTGGAAGAGTTGGAAGGTTACATGGGACGTGACCTGAGCGGACTTAGGAAAGAGCCTACAAGGTGCCTGGGGGAGTGGCAGGTGTTCCAATTTAGCTAGTGCTGTGTCTCAACCTTTCTACCTATGGAGCACCCTTTGAATGCTAAGACTTTCGGCAGAAGTGTGAAGGGAATTAAAACATTCAAACTATGAAACAACCTAGCAATAATGCCAGCCCGTCACCATTGTGGCATAACATTGTCTAAATGCTCAAAAGCATCACCATTCTCTCACCATTTCCCGTTCCCCTCAGTTCTGGGTTGCTCTGGGAATAGAACTCACTGACGGTCTGATACAGCAACAGGACAATGTCCTCGCTCATTTTAGAAGACATGCTGACTGTCTTCGGTGTCGGGATGGAGCCACACTGGGTTGCTGCTGTCACTCTCTACATGACCGTCTCAGCTCCATGCTCCTCTGGACAGTCCTCCCACAGGTGGTGTTGCATTGTGGTTAAACGAAATTAAGAAGGAAAGACCCCAGACTGCCTGGGGTCAAATTCCAGCTCTACCATGCATTGGTTGTGTGGCCTTGGGCAAGTTACTTAACCCTCTTTCTGCCTTAATTTGTTCAACTGCGAAATGGGGTTAATAATGTTACTACCCTTACAGGGTTACCTTGAGGATTAAATGAGTTACACGTGCAGCATTTCAAACAATGTTGTGCATCGAATCAATATTTTTAATAAGTGTTAGCTTTTCTTACTTATTAGCCTCAGTGTGAGCCACTGGCTGTGATTTGGCAGCACACGTACAGAAGGTTTGTGGCCGAGCCGTGTGCTGTGGCATTTCATCCACCGAGACCCAGGGGACTAGAAACTGTCTCCTTCCCGACTCAGCCCACAGCTACAACAAACAGCTATGTGTTAAAAGTGAAATGTTTTTATTTGGGTTTATCAGAGAGGTTGAACAGATGCTCATGACATTTACCCTTATAAAATATCATAAAAATGGTGGTTGCAGGCATAAATAAGAATGACTCTAACTATCCTGTTTTTATAATGCACAGTCCTTTTTGTTTAATACAAGTGAGAAGAATATGAGATCAAGATGCAGGAATCTTCAAATTCGATTTCAGCAATTTCTAAAAATTCAATTACAGAACTAAGGACACATACAAAAAAGATGATTTTTAAATGGAACCAGCCACCTTGAAAAATATTCTGGAAAACATGGTAAAAATTATAATACTTCAAAAGATAACAAGATAAAAATGTTGCTAGCTGGCCTGACTTCCCAGGGCCTGGACCCCCGGGAACCGCTGGGTGTTGGCGAAGCCGTGTACCCTGCCCCTGGAATGTAGTCTCAGACGCAGATAAAATCACTCTTGAGTTTGGTCCATAAACACACAGGATTCCCTCCTTGCTGACGACCCCTGAAAAGAAGACTCTGCTTTCATTATGCGTTTGGCCTCACGATCTTCATGGACAAATAGTTCTGAAAAGGAAGCAGAACCAGTGTAAAAATAGATGTGTATTTAAGTTAGGGCTTCTCAACCTCAACACTGTTGACACTTAGGACCGGATAACCACTTCTCGTTGGGGGCCAACCTGGGCCTTGCAGGCTGTCCAGCAGCGTCCCAGCCTCCCCCCTACCCATCAATGCCAGCAGCAACCCTTGCTGTGACCACCAAAGGGTCCCCAGACATCGTCCGATGTCCTCTGGGGAGCAAAAATCTCCCCCCGTTGAGAACCACTCGTTTAAATCAATAGAATCTAAATCAAGAAAAACAAACTAACTTTAAGGAATTTTTCAGATGGTCAAGACAGATCGGACTACCTATGGTTAGAAAAGGGTGTGCATGTCCTTAGCATTAACAAACTGAAAGTATCTATTACACAGGGGACAGCAAAGACACAACATCTCTGCTAGTGCGGATGTATGCCTGTGCCACTCAACACAGACAGATCTCTATTATTATTTATATGAGTTGAAATAAAAGCATTCGAATGCCTGGCTTATCCCTTCCCCACTGGGCAGACTGGTCTGAAATGTCCCCTCCTTACTGAAACCATCCTCAGCAATAGGCTCTTACGCTCATTTGTTCCTATCTCTATGACAGCTTGCCCCTCATGGAAGTTTACTTGTTCATACGTCCGCTTGTCCCTGGGCTATAAACTGCTTGTGGGCAGAAATCATGCCGTGGTCACATGTATACCCCAGTTCCTAGCCTATAATAGATGCTCAACAAATTTCTTGAATGAAGGAATGAAAGCACTACTTCTAAGCACACTAGCAAAATCCCCATTTGGACTTGCATTTGGACTGGGATGATTAAGGGGGAGGTTACGTGATATGGGTCTTCACGAGTGAATATGTTGATAGACAAAACACAGGGGAAGGAACAGCACTGGCAAAGCCGTCCTGGCAGGTAGGGCCATACTTGCTGCGGGGGGCGGGGGGGCAACCCTCCAGACTGGGCGGAGTTCAGTGCTGTGTGTGTAGATCTAGGAGAGCCCAGATTTGGGGACCTGTGAATAACAGGACAAAGAGCCTGAGGGCAGCAAGATCAGTCAGAACTGCTGGCTACAGCCCATCTCGACAGCCCTGAGAGCGTTCTCCTAGAATTCCTGACACCAAAGCGTTTTTCAGACCATAGAGTTTTGCCTGAAATTCATGAAACCCTAAGAATGCAATTCTGACCACAGGACACCCTGCGGTACATTTTCCAAAGGCTGAAGGGTTGTGAGGCCATAACTCCTAAGTCAGTCACTCTTCTGAAGAGCAACAAAGGCAAGTACCAAGTCAGATGACCGAGCACAGTTCACACACACACACACACACACACACACACACACACATACACACACAACTGCCACAAGGGGCCCAGGACGCACCGGTAAGGAGTACAGGAGCACAGCCACGAAGAGCAGCAGGACCAGCAGGATCAGCAGGCCGATGATGACCCACTTAAACCGGCGCCACACGATGAACTTCATGGTCTTACATGGGTTGGTGAACCAGAGGAAAGAGGTTTCTGGTCGGCTGCATTGCAAAGAAACGGTTTTACCTACCCAGCTCATGAGGGAGAGGCATTTCACCTCAGGGCATAACACCATCTCAAGAATAATTGATTACATTTATAATGTCAAGAAAAGATATTATTCCCCTTAATTGGCCAAGAAAGATTCTTGAACCTTCTATAGCTTCCTAAGATGTTAAAGGCACAATGGACTTTGGTTTCTTGAGAAAGGAGAGTGGTTAAAATTAAACCACATCGCCAATCTCTCCACCCCCTGCTATTAACTATGAAATTAGAAGGACAAAAGCTAATCCAGTCTATTAAGTCAATTGGAAGGGAGGCTCTCAGACTGCAGGTGCCTGGGGATGAGACGAGGCCGAGAACAAAGAGGGCTCTCACTTTGGTGGGTCCAGCTTGGGGTTCATATTGGGTTCATCCCGTCCCTTCCCGGCTGGCCTCTCGTCGGCCTCCTTCTCATTAAGGATTTCCAGCGTCATCTCCACTTTCCCCTTCAGTAAAGCAGAACAGGTTAAACACATGACATCATGTTTCACAAATATTTTCACTGCGGCCCAAGGAGTATTCCCCGAGCAATGATTTTTATTCTTGTAAAACAATCCCGCGATTGCCTTAAATTTTCCTCAAGAGATTTCATCACATTTCCTCTTCCGTGTGTTTCTGAACTGGCTCCTTGTGGGAACTCAAGAGGACAAATTGCTTCCCCTGCTCCCTGCTTGTCACTCTCCGTATCCCTGTCATTCTAACCTTCTCACATCCATCTCCTTGGCTTCTCACACACCTTCCTTTATACCTTTACTTGGACCCAGGCGAACCTCAGTCTTGCTCACAACATCTTAATGAGCATTACCTGGAGGCTCCCAGGGAGCCCCCATGCTCTGTGCTTGCTGTGGACCCCCACGGTGCAGAGCAGTGTCAACACTTAGAGTGCACTCGATGTATGCTAGCTGAAGAAATGAGTGAGCGAACGAATGAATGAATGAATGAATAGTGCCTCTCTGTTCACAAGTTCCTGAGTGATGCACTGGGCCCTGCTTAACCCTACCTCGTGGATAATCAATCTTGTGCAATGCTCACCACAACCCTACACGCAGGTGCTGATATTTTCCTCGTGTGCACAAGGGAAACTGGGGCTGAAAGAGGTCTAGAAACTCGCCCGTTGGCATAGCTGGGCTTAACGAAGGTCGTAGCAGTCTTTCCAGAACCCCAAAAAGCCAGACTAGGCACCAGCGATTTGAGAGCCCTGACCCAACATTCATGTAGGTGGTGGGGTGCTGATGACTCCCGTGCTGACGAGTCAGACAACGCTGGGGGTCTGACTATGGCAAGATGCTCTGTCTCTCCAAGCCTGGGTTTTTGAATCTATAAAAAGGGGACGATGTCTGCTTGTCGGGGTTGTCAGCAGAACTAAATGAGATGGTGTGCAAACTCATCTGTAGAGGCGGAAAACAGGGAAGTGACTTCCGGGGCCAGCTTGGGAGGTGCGATGGACGGCAAAGGACGCAAGGAAACTTTTGGGGATTTGGGAACGTTCTAGATCTTGATTACAGGAGTTTCACGAGTGCATACATCTGTCAAAACTCATCAAACGGTGCAATCTGAATGGGTGCAGATTATTTATATGAATTATACCTCAAAGTTGTTTTAAAAAGCAAGGTTATGAATGTAAGGCATTTAGCATGTTGTCTGGTTTGTAATCAGTGATGTAAACTGTTAACTAAAATTAATAATGCCTAATGAATTAGGTAGTCTTTTGTGACATGGTTCTATATCAGAACATACTTTGAGTTCTCCAGACTTGCTTGTAAGTTACGGTCTTCCTGATCAGTGAATGTCAGAATCCCCACTTCCTCCATCCTTTTTTTTTTTTTTTAATGAGAACAGCTCAAATTCGAAGTTTTCTTTTCTGTCCTAAACTGTACTAGTAGCTCAGTATAAATTAGCCGTCCTGGTGAAGCAGGGTCCTAAAGAAATTCTGCACAACCTCTCTGGCATCCAGATTTTGACCATTCTAGTGCCTCCACCTTCCACTCAACCTCACACGTGTGCTCGTGGACACCTTCTCTTGTGATCCCAGGTACAAACCGTTCCCTTGACCTAAAGTCCCACTAATCTGGCACTTCCTTATCTTGTCTGGAGTAAATCTACTGATAAAGGGAAAACCTAAATGATGCAAGGCCTGAACGACCCCCCCCAGCCACGAAATGCTCGTACAGCCATCACCCGGGAGCCGTCTTTGTCTGCGTAGCACGGCCACCACCCTCTCATGGACTTCTGTTCAAAGAGGGAGGCGGTTTTCACTTTAAGGGGGTCCATGGCTTTGAGGTCTGGAATCATGTCCAAACTGCATTTCTCTGGTGACTTTGCTGGAATGATGGCGCGATGCAAATCAAGTTCCAGGAAACCTAGCCAGGGAAACATTAAATTCCAATAAGCTTCGAACGGGTCGGCCGTTGTTTACAAGAGAACAGAATGTTCCGGCCAGAAGGGAGGCAGACGGTGATCCTGACCAGGTGATGAGTGCGTTAGAGAAAGGGACCCTGGAAGACATTTAAAATTCTTTCCAGATAGCCTGGAGAGCGGCAGAAGAAATCCCTGCCCACCACACTGCGTCCCCCGGGGGACAACATGTTTCATTTCTCAAAGACAGGGGCATGAACAGAGTTCCTCTACAAGCTCAAAAATCACTAAACATCGATAGACAAAATTTCCACTGACCCTGGATTTGAAATTCACTCATATTAGTTTTGAATTGCCTGAACATAGTCATGTGACTTTGGGCGAAGACACCTGGTCCTTGGACATGGGACTCTCCACGGAACAGTCATGTTCAAGACTCTCCTAGTGCAACCTCAGAAACAGGAGTTTGAGGAGGAACATTACAGCTCAACAGAAAGTTCTTGCCGGGACCTAAGAAGGCCACCTCTGGGTGCCTGGAGACGCAGTTCCTCTTCCGTGATGAGAGGCTCTGATGCTCTGGTAGCACTTTCACTGCCTTCCTTCTGGGCTCGGGACCTCCCAGGAGCCCTTTCCTTAAGGGAAGAGTGCACGTGCTACGGGGTCTAGTCTACAGATTACTGGGACAACAGTAATAGCAAAGAGCGAGAGGGGGGTGGTGAACCGATTCAGACTCTCTGTGAACCGTCAGGCTAGAAAACAGCCATTTATCTTCTGTGGACCCACAGCCCACAGTTTCCTCAGCCTTCCTTGATTTTTCTCAGCTCTCCTTTGCATGGTAACTACAGTCATTTGCCCACTAGCCATTTTAAAATATATTCATTCTCTTTATGTGTTGTCAGGCTATTTTGTTTAAATTCCAAGGAAAAACCCTTCACTATTCTCGAATTTACCGCCCATATGCTGTATAAGTTAGCATCCTTGCACACTCAGATCTGTTTGTTCATCTCTTATGAGCACTGACTGAGTCACAGCCACTGCTCTCAGGGCTGACGGGTAAATGGATGAACGAGTCACAGCCATTGGCCACCGTGGGCTTTTCCTCGGCCAGGGACATGAGCTAGGGCTGCTGTAATGGCTGGCTAAGAGAAAATGAGGTCTGAACTGGCGAAGGGCAGTGATCACAGAAGTGAGAAAACAAAAGGGCGTGATAAAGCAGGTTACTCTGTTAGTACTGAGTGGGGGGTGGGGCGGAGCACACACAGAGGAGTCTGGGTGCGTTCCCCCCACGTGGCTGAGACAGCGCAAGGACCCAGGAGGAGAGCAGGTCCGGGGTCTGGGAAGAAAGGCCGAGTTTGACTTCAGTCATGATAAATCTGAGGTGCCAGCCACACATAAAGGTGAAAGTTTCTGGTGGGGACTTGGGAGTAATCATCATGATGGGTCTTTCTGGAATATAATTGATACAACGTCGTGTAAGTTTAAGGAATAAGGTGTGCAGATTGGATCCATTTATATGGCGTGATGAGTCACCACAGCGGCTTCTTCTTACGCTGCCAGGCACTGCAGGCGGGAGGGTTACACCTCCTGGTTCAGAAGTCATACCTCAGTGAAAGGTGCCCATGGGAAAATCACTGAGGGGCCTTGGGGAGAGCCAAAGACCCCAGGGAAGGCCAAGGACTGCACTTAAGGAGTGGGAGGGAGAGACAGAGCCAGCCAAAGAGTTGGGCCCAAGGCTTGGGAGAGAGAAAATCAGAAGAGCACTGTGCTACAGGGTTTGGGGGAGTGGGGGGCAGTTTGGGGGGGTATTGCCTGCCAGAAACTGAAAAGCCCAGGGTGTGTGTGCAGCAGGGGGTGGGGGGCTGTTATTTAACAGGGGCTTTAGCCACAGAGGAGGGTGAACCTGGGGGAAAGAACAATGCATGGCGCACTAGTGGACCTCAGTAGCGTTTGAGAGCAGTGTGGAGGAGGGGCCATCGTGAAGTGCTGAGGAGAGAGAGAGCAGATGGTTTGTAAGTAAAGGCAGGGGTGTGGCGTTCTTTTGTGGAGACGGGATTCGAGTCTTAACAGCAAGACAGAAGCTGGTACCAGGGCCTCCAGGAGGCCCTTGAGCCCCCCCAGAAAGGGGTGACATTCACTGTGCCACGCTGTCCAGAGGACACGCAGGCTGTGGCTGCACCCCACCCTCAATTACCCACAGTACTGGAGATTTAAATAACTGACTCCAAGTTTTAATTGATTCCACTAATTCCAAGTATAATTTCGTAGAGAAAAGTATGCAAAGGTAAGCCTTACCCAAGTAGTCATCCAGAGAAAACTTGTCATTATCCCATATCTGAACGATCAGTCGGGGCGGCACCCGGAATTCAGTTTGGTCAATACTCCAGAAATGCTCCTAAAATGACAAGAGAAACAGACACACCAATGACACCGATGAATGGACTCTGAAACCCAGCCCTTGGAAATTCCAGTATCAAGTCACAGGGCCTTTTCCCTCCTTTGCACCACTAACCTAAAACCCTCTCTGCTCAGCCCTATCCCTCCCCCACATGTATGGAAGACAGGTGGGCTCCCCAGGACATCTCAAGGCCACCAGCTGGGTGACAAAATGGATGTCCCAGGCAGTTCCCAAACAGAAGGCTTCCTGCCATGTTCCTATCAGTGTGACTTCCTGCGGCCACTCCTGGAGTTTAGGGAGTGGTTGCATCCCCCTGAAAGACCACTACGGCTTGCTTGGATCACCCTTCCAGAGCCAGGCTATCTGAGGCCAGCCCACAGCGTTGCCTGCTGAGGTGTTACTGCTGTGCAGTCACCTTCCGTCCACCCCACACACAGAGGTCTGAGCATTCATTTCACTGGGGCGCGGATTTTCCTTTTTCTTCACTGCAGATCTAAAATGTCCTGGCATTTTGACTTCTGAAAAATATTGCTGGGTTCTCCATGCTGTGGTCAATGAAGAACTTCCTGACCCCTCACACTAGTTCAGAGTGGGGAGGACTGGTCGCTGCCTCTGTCTAGGCAATACTAGCCAAAAATAGCCACACCTCCATGGCCTAATTACACCTACGTTCCTCTGGCCCCAGAAGAAAGGGACATTCCCCAATGCTTCATGAATTTGAGGGATGATTGTTGGGTTGTTCCTTGTTTTTCAGATGACATTTCAGGAATGTTCCCCTTGGCAGGGCCCAGGGGGCCTGTCTGTGAAGGGCGGGGAAGCCCCCTCTGTTGTTGTCTGGCCCCACCTGACTGTCCTGTGGGGGCTCAGGCTCCAAGTACCACTCAGGGCACCAGGAGGTCCAGCTGCAGATGTGGGCAAATGGGAAAGGAAACTTAACCAAAGGCCTAACTGACCCCAGCTCCCTCACCGTCCCCACCCCAGTCTGCCTCACCTTCTGAAAGTGTACCTGATTTGACATCAGGTTGAGCTGTGTCGCTAGAAAGTGCCCTTTGAAAGCATTCATCTCACCTGGCACAGAAGAGGGCTCACTACACATCAGCACTGAGTAGGGTCAGCAGGGACAGAGGTAGGTATGTTTTAATCAGGTGTTGGGCAGAGGACATGACCCGGAAGAGCTAGGGAAAGTTTATAGACTGTGGGGGTAGAAATAGGATGGAGGACCTACAAAAGGCTTCTGTTATTATTGCCTGCCCAGGTTTCAGGCCCCCTGTTTTGGGATGAAAGCACCCAGGCTTTTCTTGGAGTCCCTTCGTCTGGTCCACACAGTTTGGGAAGAACTGCCTCCATCCTTTACTCTAGAGCCAACCAGAGCACTGCATCCCCAGGCAGCACTGGTTGGTTCGGGAATGGGCACGTGACCCCGAACAGGCAAACATAGTCTGGTTGGCACCACAGGGGAGTTGTTCTCTGCCTACTGAGGGTGCATAGAGGGCAGGACGGAGGCCCACAGGTGGCAGAGCAGAGGGACGGAGAAGTGAGAGCCATTTCTAAAGACATCGGTCCAACCTGGGACCCAGACATTCCTTAAAGCCAGCCAACCCTGGACTTATTAATGTGAACCAACAAGTCACTTTTTTGGTATAAGCCAGTTTGAGTTGAGTTCTGTAACTGAGAGTCTTACAAATTAAGACCTCCAGGGCCCCGAGCCCCTATAAAAATGCTTCTGAAGGAAGGAAATTTTACCTGCTTGAATACTTTGCCTCTCTTTGGTTATTTAGTCAAACTGTCCTGCTTATCATGGGGAGACATTGGTTTCCCCGTGACATATACATACGTTGGGTTGTTGTATATACTGATGCAAGACCCCCAGTCTACCCTTTACCAGTTCCTTCCCACTGCATCCAACATGTCAGGGAAAGGAAAGTTGTACCCCATGTACTTCTCACTCCACAAATAGCTCTCATAGCTGTGTGGCCCTGGGCAAGTATCCATACCTCTGTGAGCCTCAAAGTCCCCATCTGTACCAAGAGGGAGCTGAACTCATGACCGCTGAGGTGCTGAGTGGATCCAACATTCTCTGAGTGTCTGCCTTAAGGAAGACCCATGACATCCACTTCCCATTGGCATATGTCAGAGCTTACTTTTTTAGCAACAATACAGAGCTGCTCAGCTGGGAGGTAGTCAAACGGGAAAACAAATCTCCAGTTAAAATTCCCCTCGCCATCCAAGGACCTGTAATGGACATCTGTTTTCTGTTTGTTTTCTTCATTGCCAGAAATCCAGCTGAAAAGCAGAGGCAAACAGACTTAGCTTCGTGTGATTGACAGGTAATCTAGCCACAAAATTGTGCAGTGATTAGGGGAGTGAAGGGCAGGAGAATTAATGCACTTTTCTTGGGCAGCTTCCAGTTATCTACGGAGCTGGGGGCTGATTTATGAAAGGGAGGCGCTCTGTTGCATCCAACACAGGTTGCAGCCAAATAAAATATAATTCCTCTAAAACCAAAGCAGGAAACCCTTTAGACTTCACTTAACAGGGATAAGGTGAAATTTTCTGGAAAATATCAACAACTTAGCTTCTATTTTGGGAACGTTGGAGCTGGCTATGATTTTAGTCTTCAAAACTATAACTCATCATTATCTGTCATCACTGCTGGCAGGCTCGATGAATATGAGTTAGTTCTGAACTTTAGCATTTGCTTTGCCACATTTTACATAAGCAAACAAAACAGGCATGACTCCAGTAATCTTACAGCTTCCTTTTTTTATTATTCTTAGATTCACTGTGATCATATTAATGCGGCTAGCAAGGGAGATTTGAGTGGTTATTTCTCAACTTTTGACATTTGAAAAGTTTTCTTGACTTGTGCTTGGCATGGAGCAGACACTAATTAAATACCTGTTGAAGTAATGAATGAATCTCCTTGCCTGAGAAGAAGCTGTCACATCTGCCTGCTACTGGGAAAACTCCTGATTTGGAAGCCAGGGGAAACACTGGATTTTAGGCTGGTAAAGTGGTTGAATGCCTGGTTCTCAACACTGACTGCGCATTACAACTGCATCGGAATCAGCTGGGGAGATTTTAAAAACATTGATGCCCGGACCTCGCAGACAGCGATTCTTGGTGGGAGGCAGGCCTGGCTGTGAACATGCTTTGCCACTGATTCTCTAAGCTTCATCTCCCATTGGTAAAATGAGGCTAATGATATGTGCTTCCTTTACAAGGTCAACATAAGGATAGATCATGATTTGGAAGGGCCAGAATGGGCAGGGGGACATCCTTAACTCATGTTCACAATCATCTGCTATGAACCAGGTACTTATCATGCCTTATTTTATTCTTCCCAACCCTACATATTTCCATTTCTCAGATGAAGAAGCTGAGGTTCAGAGAGGCTATCTAACTTACATAAGCTCACACAGCCAGTTATGTAGAGAATTAAGTGTAACTACCAGTCTGTCTGTCTCAAAGGACCATGAAGATGACAAAGTGTCAATATTAGGTCCCATTATTAGTAGTGGTATTAACATCAATCAACTACATTACATTTATTTTTTGTTGGTCAATTAACTGAACAGATAAATTAGTTGAAAAGTTCCTTTTGACAATTAACTTTTAAGCTTTTAAACTAATTCACCAACGAGAGTCCACACTCTCTGGCTAGGACCTCACACCTTGACCCCTCCCCAAGTGTCACCATTATCCAATCCCGGACTCATCCACTGCAGCTCTCCTTTCTCTTTTACTTTTTATTTATTCATTTATTTTTCCCCACTGTGCAGCCCTCTTCAGTGCCTGCAGCCCACGGGCTGGGCCAGGGTGCTCTGGCATGGGGTACTATAAGAGTCCCCTGTCTTTCATTAGTAAATCTTTTCACATTTTGTTTTATATAAGAACCTTTCCACATTTTAATTTTAAAACAAGTTACCTACCCACAGTGTATGCATTTCTGTACACATATGTATAACTTTGCATGTAACACCCACCTATAGGTAGCAGCAGGCATGGTATTCATGCATTACTTATCACTTCACATACAGTATTTAGATTTTAATTCCCATTATGACACAGTACTTTAGGCCGAGCTTTATTCTTTGATTAGAGGGGTTTCCTTTCAGTTCAGTATTACTTGAGTTTGTTTCCCTGATTGGAAAAAAAATGCTTCTGAAAATCAAATGAATTTGCATATATGCAATTAGCTGGGATTATTTTTCCTTGGGGATTGGTAATAAGATTCTGAAATGAGAAAGAATAACAAATCTGACGAAACACTCCCTGTTTACAGCAAACCTAAATGACAGTGATAGTATTTGTGACAAAGTTTTGATTGAAGACCACTTGGGATCATAAGTGAAACTTTGTTCTCACTTTATGAAGACATTTAATTCAACAAGTCTTATCTTTTTGAATATCAAGGAACCTAACTCAGTCTATGTGGAATATCAGTAATACTGGCTAAGACATAGTGTAACAGTTAATTTTATGTGTCCATGTGACTTGTTATGGGGTGCCCAGATTAAACATTCTTTGGGGGTATTTTTGGATGAGATTAGAATTTGAATCAGTGGACTTGGTGAAGTAGGCTGCCTTCTCCAATGTGGGTGGGCCTGGGAAGGCAGATGGACGAGGAATTCACTCCTCTTTCTGCCTCGTTGATTAAGCTGGGATCTCATTTTATCTTCTCCTGACCTGCAGATGGCAGATTGAGAGACTTCTCAGCCTCTCATAATCATGTGAGCCAATTTTTTATGTTCTCCCTCCACACACACACACACACACACACACACACACACACACACACACCCTACTTGTTCTGTTTCTCTGGAGAACCCTAATATACATAGTGCTCACTATCCTAAAGCTTTGAGTAACTTGGTCTTCTGAATATTCCTGAGCAGTGGGTACTCTCATTATCTCCATGTCAGGAACAGCGAACTTACTAACTTGTCCAGCTAGTAGGGAGAGTACCAGGGTTTCAACCCAGTTAGTCTGACTCCAGAGTCTGGCTTCTTAATCACTTTGCCATTCTGTACTCAACATCTATGATCAAGGCACAACACAAAACTAACACCAACATGAACTGTGTGGAACTGAATTATGCACGTAACAGAATAATGAACAACTATGCCTTTATAGGTTGGATGCAGGCACTCAGTAAAGGTTGGTAGAATCAGTGGTTTTTAAAAATTCTGCTAATGCTTCCTCTTTTCTATGGACATTACCTGCTGGTAATAAAATGTACAGTAAATAAATCTTGAAAGATTTCCTTCTTTCTAAAGCCAGTTATTCAAGAATATAAAGAAGTAATAAAAGTGAACTACATGACTAAGAACTCTCAGAAATAACCAATATGTTCAATGAACTCAATAAAATTCACTTTTAAAAGAGAGAAATAAGGATATAGGTATCAGCCCTGGCCGGTGTGGCTCAGTAGGTTGGAGCATCGTCCCATACCCGAAAGGCTGTGGGCTCAATTCCCAGTCAGGGCACATACCTTGGTTGCAGGTTCATTCCCCTGTCCGGGCACATACCATTCCCGGTCCAAGTGCATATGGGTGGCAACCAAACAATGTTTCTCTCTCTCATTGATGTTTCTCTCTCTCCCTTCCTCTCTCTCTAAAAGCAATGAAAAAAATGTCCTCAGGTGAGGATATAAATAAATAAATAAATAGATAAATAGACAGATAAATAACATATCAGTTCTTATAGTCATTAGATGGCTCTGCTCACAAACAAGATTCATACAGGTTTTCTTTTCCTTCTGTTCTCTCTGCCTGTGTCTCTGCAGCTCCCTAAGCAGGTTGCATTAATGAGATACTGTCAAGTAACCAAGAATCATATAGTGCACACTTTTAACAATGAAAACTAATTAAGGAGAAAGACATTTCATTCTCTGAGTTTGTCACAGGTGCTGCATGCTAGCCTTACCCTTTGACATAGATGTCGCTCATTTCCTCTCCTGTGATGCTTTTCTCATCCAAGATAACATCCTTGGTGTTCCAGATGATCACACGGAGGTAGAATCTAAAAGTGAGCACATGTTGAAGGGGCTTTGGCTCTTGTCCTGCACCAAGGCCCCAGGCCAAGAGAGCAGGGTCTCAAGATTACTTACTTCTTGGCTTTCCGGGGTTTGATGTTGAAAGGAGGGCCTGGTGGCCCCAAACTCTTGGGGAAAACATCCACCCACATCTGCAGTTTTCCCTAAGCCATTCAAAAATGAAAAGAGAGATAAAATTATATTACAGGTGGCAGATATGCAATTTTCTTTCACATTTCCGAGCTGAGACTATTTCTTTGGGCCTGCTAATTTATTAGTCCATGTAGACAGCAAAAAAAAAAAAAAAAATCCCCAAAAAGTAGAAGAACAAATCAAGACAAATCTTATACATTCAATATCATTTAGGCCACCCACTCCCTACTTTACCCAGGAGTCTCTGCTGGCTGCCTGTGCCCACCTGAATCACAGTCTGAGTCTTCCCTGGTTAATAAGATGAGGGGCTTCCCAACACTAACACAACCTCCAACACACACATGCACGCACACTTGCACACAAGCACCATCCCAGTCACATACACACCCTCTCGTACAACCACTTAAAGCTGGGACCTTTATTCTCAGAACAGTTCTCAGGCTGTCGCTGTCATCAGCACATTGTCTACTTGATATCACTCCCAGTTTTGTGGCACCCAGGGTTTCTCCACTTACCTCAAGGCAGAAAATCAAAATAATGTAAAGTGGTATTTAATTTTGTAAAAGAAAGACTGACCACAAGGCCTTTCCAAAGCAGAGGCTCAAACAGTGACAAGGATAGTACTGTTCCCCAAAGTTGAGGACTCCCTGACTTAGGCTCACTAGTGCCACGACCAGGGAGGAGGCTGCAGGAGGGGAGGGAGAAAGCTTTGCTGGCTGGCTCCGTGGCGCCATCTTGGTGAGGCCCTGCTCAGGTCTTTGACGGCCACAGACGAGGCCCATCCATCTGACTGGAACGTTCTTCCAGACGGATGAGGAATGCCATTAACAAACTATATCAACCGTACGAACCGATTTAAATTCCCCAAACTGCTTTTGGAGGTTCTGTACACTCTGCCTTCATGACAAAAACAGACTGGTCTTTAAGAAGGTTGCCAGGGAAACCACTAGATTGGCTTCCTAATGCATTGTGAACAAAATGAATTAACTGGAGCTCTTGAAATAGGATATATTTTACTATGATCCTGTCACTCTTCCAACTAATCTCTAGAGCTCAAGGTTTTACAATGCATCAAGCGCACTGCAGAACATTAGGCATCCAGGTTTCTCCTAAGACCCAGCTGCAGTCTGCCCAATGCGGTAGGTAGAGGTGATAGGGCAGGGAGCAGGAGGGGTGGGGCTAGTGGATTCCCAGGGAAAAATCTTCCTTGCTTTGTAATTTCTTAAGACTGTATTCAATTGAGGGGTGGGAGGGAAGAGAGGAAGAGGAATGGGCTCTTTGGGGGAAAGAAGAAGAAATGAAATGTGGAACAGAATAAAAGCAAGAAGTGAGTGACAAAATCACCTAGTAAACCCAGGCCACTTGTGGCCACTTTTTAGAGACAAGCTTGTCCACAGTTCTGCTGTCTGTGTCAATAATATTTGCATCCATTAGATTACTATTTCTGAAAGTGAGATTTCCTGGCCAGCCGCATCAGAATCCTTCCAGGTACTTGTTAAAATTCAGATTCCCAGCCCTACCCCAGACCTACTGAATCTGAATCTCTGCAGGCACAGCCTGGGAGTCTTCATTACAGCAAGCTTCCTCTTGGATTATTTTATCATTTGCCACATCTCTCCTTGTTTTTCTGGACACTGATCATCCCCATCACTCTCCACATGGTCCTTATGATGAGCCATTTTGGGCCCCGTGGCCTTGCTTTTCCCGTTTTCCCTGGCTCCTTGGTCAGATGGCACCACCTCACCCAGACTGGGCCAAGCACAGTTGCTTTCCCAGGCCCTACCCTCCTGGCCACAGCTGAAAACTGCAGATGTGGGTGGATGTTTTCCCCAAGAGTTTGGGGCCACCAGGCCCTCCTTTCAACATCAAACCCCGTAAAGCCAAGAAGTAAGTAATCTTGAGACCCTGCTCTCTTGGCCAGTGGTGGACATTTGGGCCAAGGTGGGGCAATCTCTCCTTTCCACATTTGGAAGTGGATGGAACCACAGTATAACCCAGAACACTCAGAAGCTGTCCGCATCATTCTCACATGTGGGAAGGTACCACAGGAAGAGTGCTGACCAAAGAAGACTCAGGGAGAGACAAGAGACAGGGAGAAGTCCTGGTCCCAGTTTGTTCTGAGTCACAGTCACTCTCCGGGCTGGAGTTAGTGAGTTACCTGAAAATTCTTACAATAAACCCTTCTTTGGGATGAGTTTCGCTTCTATTTCTTACGTGTTCCTTCTATTCCTTCCATACCTTACAGTGTCCAAAGAGAGAAGAGACAAGTCTGTGTCCACACTGCCACTGCACTTGGTGTCTGGATGATGGGCCTTCAGAGACAGAGCCCCTTTACCTGAGAGATGTTGGGCTGGAAGGTGCTGTGCAAAGTCCTTGTTTCCACGTGTTCAGGGACCAGCCCCTGAGTCCTCAGGATGTGAAGGGCAAGGCGCTCCTCTGGGGCCCCGAGGTGCTGGTGCAGGGTCTTGTTGGCTTCTGGAATGGAAAGCGGCATTGAAACAGGGATGGGCTCTGGGAACAGTTCAGCCAGACTGCCTGAGGGGCTTTCAGCACTTCCCAGATTCTGCAAAATGGTCAGGCAGTGCCCGTGTGGGAACTTTGACTTGAAAAGGAGTCATTGACAGAAATAGCTCCTGACTAGGGGCCCGGCCCAACCAGGTTTACATCTGACTTGTAGGCTGCCAAGAGCAAAGGGACCAGAATACATCCGAATGTGTAAGAGTAGCCCACGTTTACTTTGTGGCAGAGGCTCACGGTCAGACTCTGGTCCAGGTGCCTTGCTCCTCTGGAGACAGAAGAAAACCACCACCTCGACACCTGGGCTGAAGAATGGCTGTGCTGTAAGGTGGGAGGGACTAAGTGCATGAAACGCTGCTTAGGAGAGGGCTGCTGACCTGTAGGAATGCCTGTTTTGAATTTATGAGAAATAAACTTTCATTGTGTTAAGCCACTAAAATTTGTAAGTTCAATGGTCACAGCAGCTCATGTCGCTTTGGCATTTAAAACATACAGCTCCCAAATTTTCTGACATTTCTCTCATTGAAGAGGGGGCATCTATATCCTCTCTTTGAGTCTGGAGACATATTCAACCACTAAAGAAAAAATGCTGTATGACTTCCAAGGCTAGGCATCAAAGGCCATGCTGCTTCCGCCTGGTGCTCCTGGGATGCTCGCTCTGGGGGTGCCACTCACCATGAAGGGAGCGTGGGGACCCAGAGTCTGTCCTACAGAAAAAGCCTGAGTAGGTGCTCTGATCATAAGCCCCAGCTGAGCTCCTGGCCAAGAACCAGCATCAACTGCCAGCCATGTGAGTGAGCATCCTGGACACGTAGCTCAGCCGAGCCTTGGGATGACTGTGGTCCCAGCTGACATCTGACAGCAACCAACTCATGAGCAGCCCCAGTGAGAACTGCACGGCTGAGCCCTTCCTGAATTCCTAACCCTCAAAACAAATGGTTGTTTACAGCTGCTAAGTTTTGGAGTAATTTCTTACATAACAATAGTAACTGGAACAGTCCTCGTGACTGATGCAGCTTTTGGGGGTGACTGTTTGGTTGTTTGCGGGTGCTCTTACCCCTGAGGCCGTGTTGCTTGCCAGTTTATTCCCAATCCCTTTTGCAAGTTCTCATGCTAACAGCAGCATCGACATTTCTTAAACATCTAATTATCCCTGGTATTGACTAAGTCTTCTTCAAAAGGAAAGACAAAATATAGGTTCTCACAATGTCAAGAACAAGCAGTTGTGGTTCCGGAAGCACTTTCACTCCCATGTGTCTTTGCTCAGCTTTTTTTATTTTAGATTTTATCTATTTATTTTTAGACAGAGGGAAAGGGAAGGAGAAAGTGAGGGAGAGAAACATCAATGTGTGGTTGCCTCTCGTGTGTCCCCTACTGGGGACCTGTCCCGCAACCCGGGCATGTGCCCTGACTGAGAATCAAGCCAGTGACCTTTTGGTTTGAAGGCCGGCACTCAACCCGCTGAACCAAACCAGCCAGGGAACGCTCAGCTTTCTATGGATATCCCATGAACCCTCAAGGCCAGTCCCACTGCCACCGACTCTGGGAAGTCTCTCCTCTCTACACAACACTGAATTACACCACAGCTCTTATGCTCAATTAAATTAAGCTTACTTCAGTCTTTGTCAGAGTGCAGCTTCCTTTTTATGTGTCAGGACAGACTGTTTTATAAATTACGCTGGGAAAGAGCAAGACCCAAAGTTCGGACGTGAGCCAGATGTGAACTTAGCAGATTCTTTGGACCAACCCCGTGCATCCCTGAGCCTTCTCACAGAAGGGCTGGAAGAATGATGGAATAAACTCGGTAAAGAAATTCTTGAGTTATCATCTGAGCATTTTGTATTACGTGAAAATTAGTTAATTACTACAACTTTGTGTTCAAAGCTTAATGGCTATGACCTACAAAGGTCAAGTGAAACATAAGACAGACAAGAAAATGTGTCCACGTTGACACTTGACAGGACAGCAAACCCCTAGCATAATGGGGCTTTTGTTAGACAGTCGTGTGTGGAGTCCCCTGTGGTGTAATCAGGCCCTGCTCTGCCGGAAACCCTCCCCTAAACAAACCCAGCAACAGAAATGGGTTGTTATCACTTTGTAACCAGCTTGCAATCTATGGCAACGTGCTTACCAAAGTCAGCCAAACTGTAGTCTCGTCCTCCATAGCTGATTCGACTTCCATCTTCGGAAAGGATGGGTGTTGAGAAGCCTTTGAATCTGGCTACGTTATTAAGCAACTGTGTTGGTCTCAATTGATCTCGCCAGGTATTTACTCCAGAACTGTGAATAGCATTCCACACCGAGTTACTTCAGGGCATACAGGATCTTCCTGGACTCATCCACACACTCACATACTATAGGAGCCTCGTGTAAGGAGGGGGCCAGGAATGTGCTCTACACTTTGACTTTGCCTAGAAATCTGTTTCAAAGACCTAAAATCACAATTATTTTGGGCTCAGCCAATTAACCCTCTTTCCCCTCTCAACTTCCTCTTCTACAAAAATGAGTTTGAGTGAGATTGTCATCATCATAACAGGCCAACTCATAAACTAGAAAGTGTGAGCTATATCCCAGTAGATACTGTACAAAAGCACTCAGCTAAAGGGGGAGATCACAAAATTGACCAGTTGGGGAGGGACTGTCTAGGATTCCTTGTTTCCAAAGGGCAGGGAATTCCTGCCATCAAACATTGCCTGTTCTCAGTCCCTGGCATCACAGAAGGAGGTTCAAAGAACAGGACCAAGGGGACCAGTTCTCCAAGCACTGCTCCTTATGTCATCGCCACAGAGCAACAGGTACTCCAAGGGCCAGCATTTTACACAGGCTCCAATGTGAACAGCGCCCCCTGGAGATGGGTAATGCTTTGGCCCTGATTCTCCGGAAGATAATCCGACCATGAAAGTCAGTGGGTGTCTGACTCAAAGGAGCAGGAAGCCAGGCACAGAGAGAGATGGACAGAGCTTCCCGGGTGCTAATGTTAGATGCAGCAAACTGTTTACATGTGTGGCCAGCGCAGCTGTGGCACTGAACTTGTACTTTTATTTATTCAACATTAACTTGATTCAGTTAATAGAAAACTTTTAAGTATGTTAGGAACTTGGGTATGTGAATCTAGTTTTTGAACTGTCAATTTTAGGAAAACCTAAATACAGATCAGGTCTTTCTTGTGAAAACTGCTGTCCACACTGAGATGTCTCCAATTTGAGAATAAAACACTGGGCTTTGAAGACAATACCAAAAATGTAAGAAGTAAAATACCTCACTGTTAAAAATAGTTATATGTTGAAATGATAATATTTTGGGTATGATGGATTAAATAAAATATTCAAGTTTGTAAAAACAAAACTTACACACAGTACTGCTCAGGTATGCCGCAGTGAGACCCAAACCGGGAAAGGAATCGGTTTTCCAGATCAATTATTGTTTCTCCCACTTTCTCATCACGGGTGAAGGTGTCGTAATCATAGACAGAAATTTTCAGGTCTTTTTCTTGAGGTAAGTAGCAGCTCAATTCATACATCCTAAATAAACAAGTGCAAGGTTAGACTCTGCTTGGTCCCACCCAAATCATCTCTCAAACACCGAGGCTCTGCCAAGAAGCCCCAGGCAGGGCTATGTTTGCCGGACAGGAATGTCCTGCTGAGTAACGGGGTGGGGGCAGCAGGTGGGGTACTTGGTAAGTAGTATGACTTCCTAATGAGTACAAGAGATTATACACCTGCTCGGGAGAAGATCATGGGCTCTAAGTACCTAAATTCAAATCCCAGCTCTGTTGCTTACTAGCTGTGGGACCCTAGGCCAATTAACCTCTTTGTGCTTAGTTTTCTCATCTGTAAAATGGTGATAATAATACCTACTACGCAAGTCAAGTGAAGAAATGTTTAGAAAGCATTTGGCATATGTACATTGCTCAAAATCCAAGGGTTATAATAATAATATATATTTTTTAAGATTTTATTTATTTATTTTTAGACAGAGGGGAAGGAAAGGAGAAAGAGAGGGAAAGAAACATCAATGTGTGGTTGCCTCTCATGCACCCCCTACTGGGGACCTGGCCCGCAACCCAGACATGTGTCCTAACTGAGAATTGAACCAGTGACCCTTTGGTTCACAGGCTGGCACTCAATCCACTGAGCCACACCAGCCAGGGAATAATAATTATTATTAATTATAATATTATTAACATTACTAACACAAGCCTATCAAGCAGGGCACCCAGGCATCTCTGCTCAGCTGGGAGATTAGTAAGGTGCAGGCACCCTGACTTACAGCCCCTGACCTGTGCCCCTGCTCTGCTCCCTCTACTGCCTGAGCAGAGCCCACTGCCCATGGAACACCCTGAGCATGGGGGTGGGGAGAGTGAGAGTGGAATCCACCAGCACGATGCAATGTGCAGGGTGCCAAGAAGGCTCCTACTCTCCTCCCAGGCCCTCTGATCCACCACAGGTTCTTAAAGGCCTTTCCATAGCATCCATATTAAAATGCAAACAGTTCTGAGATAAAGATAAAAAATCAAACAGTACTTTCTGTGGTGGGTGAGTAGTGTAGCCCAGGTCCTGTGAGGGAGATAAACCCGACAGCATAAGCTCTAGAAGGACGGGTTTGGTTCTGTATTTGTGCCATCCACAGAAGTATGGGTCCCCTAGTAGGTGCCCAATAAATTTTGTTGGCAGAAAATTGAGAGGCCTCTCCCATCCCTCCTTTCTCCTTGGGCCTCCCCTTCTCCTTGCATTCCAGCGTGTAGACTGGTTCCTGCCCAAAGAGCTGGGAATGTTAACTAATCCATATGAGCAGTCAGTGGGGCTCTGGAGAAAAGCTTCCAGGACGTCTAGATAAATCTCAGCAACTTCCCTAGACAGCTGCAGCCAGGCAGGTGCAGCAGGCCCATGAGAACAGGTGCTTGAATCCCAACCACACAGAAGCACTGTATCCACACGCGCCCTAACACCACAGTCCCAATACCAGGTTCCCAGGGACAGGTACTATGTGCCACTGGATTAAAAGAATTCTTTGCTTCAATAAGATTGAGAACCACTTTTTTTGGCGTTCCCCTGAGCAAACACAAGGCTCTGAGAGGTCCCACGGGTACCTTTGCAGGCCAAGGTCCTTGGTTTGATAAAGAAATACTTTTTTCCTTGGAACACAACAATGAACATTTATAACTTTCCATTGAATGTGAGCTGGTCACAATGTGGTAGGACACACTGAACAATGGCTGAGGACACAGGGATTTTGTCTCTTTCTGAATTCCTGCCCCAGAGCCCCTAAGAGTCTTGCTAGGAAGACTCTCAGCCCCTAAGACTGAGGCCAGGGACCACAGCCGTCTGAGGGCTTGCAGAGCTGGCGTCTCCTTGGTCCCACCGGGCTGGATGGGGAGAAGCCTGCATGCCCGCCAGGCAGGGATTGGCTGAACGGAGGCTGACAGCATCACTTCGTCCCTGGGTGGCTCGGAGCAAGACTTTTCCTGCCACTTAATTAAGCTTGTGCTTGGCTCCTTTGAGACAAGCGATTCAGACAGGGCTGCCTTTCTCTCTCAAAGGCTGGCTTTCTCTGCCTCCCTGTTTCCCTCACACGGAGCCCTCCTTCCTGCCCTGCGTGCCTTTTCCTGTCTAGACCTCAGGGCTGGATCAGCGGGAGAAAAGGAAAACCATCACATTGCTGTGCCAGAGGATTACTTCCACTCCCTGGCCCCGGCACGTGGCCTCGGGGTGTGCAGCACAGAGGGTGAGGGCGCATGCGCACCCGGGAGCTGAGCGAGGGCGAGGTCGCCTGCGCACGTGTGTTACAGGGTGTGAGCGAGGGGACAGTGGTGTGTGTGAGCCTGAGACTTTGATGGAGTGACAGAGACTTTCTTGTATGTGCACGCTCGTGCATATTCTCATGCATATAGGGGAGAGAGAGAGGATGCAAAAGGGCGCAAACCAACAAACACGCGTGGGAAAGAGGCTGGGCGAGAGAACAAAGCCAGAAATTAACAGGTAGGCCACACAGCAGACAAGACCGAAGTGTTCTTCCGCTTGGCAAGGTTCTTGGAAAATAACACTGTTTTCACAAATGTTTTGTGCAAAGAACAATTTTCTGTAAGTGGTGGCTTTGCCATGAATATGAAATATGACCAAGGGTGTTGGGAAAATCTGGGGCTTGAGTAGGGAATTTCTACCTAATCTCAGCCCCGTGATGCACTGGGTCTGTCGACAGAGCTCCGGGGGTCTGCTTCCCTCACCTGTACAGTGGGCTGCTCCTCCCTGACCCCACCCGGGGTGACAGTCAGATGGCCGCGGCCACAGAGAGCACAGCAGGCGCACGCGTAGACACCGTGGTCAGCCGCCCGGGTTTGAGCCCTGACTCTGCCTCTTGCCAGCCTCTCGCCAGCCAAGGGCTTTAGACCCTGATTTCCTCGGTGCCTTCATTTCCTCTGTTGCAAAATGGGGCTAAATAGCACCTCGGAGCTGTGAGATGTTTGAGATGGTTTACATGAGTGGCTGCACACAGCAGAAGCTTAGGTAATAATAGCTATTGTTAAATATGAACACAATGTATAACTGAAAAATGCCAGTCCTGTGTAGAGGTCACTTGGATTTGCCTTACCCTTGAGAAGGTTCTGATGAGATCAGTGGGACAGCCCAGAAACAAGTCTAAAGCGGCAACGAGGAATCTTTCAAGAATCTTCGGGAACAGAAGACAGAGGGGCAGGACACTTTGGCCCCAGCACTTTCTGCCCCCTCCTTTGTCTTCATTCAGGTCAGTAACACAGAGGTGGGCAAAAATAGGTTTACAGTTGTAATACAAATAAATGATACGAAAATTAAGAAATAATCACACGAAAATAAATTCTGCGTAAGCCTCCTTTTGCCCACCCCTGTATGCTCACTGGATCACAAAGGTGGAATTCACACAACCCAGAAAACAGAGCCCAAACTGGATTCAGGGAGCGAGAACCACATTGTCACTACAGGTAAGGCGCCTGTTACCCGACCTTCCCTTCCTGTCCAGAACCCAGAGGTATCGGACTCCTGGGCCTTGTGCCTGCCCCGCCCCCCCCACGACCCCCCACGCCCCGCCCACCCTAGGACTTAGAGAAAATCTCTCAGAGGAGTCCCCTCTCATGACTTGCTTTATTTTCTTCCTGGCATTTTTCACTCCTGTGGAAATCCTTTTATTTGTACATTTTCACATTTATTACCTGCCCTAATGACTAGAATATTTGTCTACTTCACAGTCACAGGTTCAGAACCTAGACCAGGGCTTGGCCCATATCACATTCTTAACATGTACGTACGAAGAAATGAAGTGTCTGCTGGAAGTCATTGAGAAAAGTGGACCTTACCTGCCGAAAACCGGGTTGAGAGTGTTGGGTATGTAGTGGTCTCGATCCTCAATTACTTTTTTGCCCAGTGTTATTTTTATGTAAGGGTCGCACTGTGAGGACAAAACAGATGGCATGTTATGTCACTGTGAGGGGCAAGTTTAAGTCACTTTCTGGGACAGGCTCAGGTGTGCCTCCGCAGCCACTCCCAAGCTGATGACAAGGTGGCGGCGGTGGCACCCGTGCGCCTCAGACAAGGTCTTAGTGGGGTTTCCACTTTGGTGGCACACAGACAGCTCGCCTTTGAGAAGCAGGGTCGGGGAGGGGGCAGTGGCAGGGGGGAGTGAGAGCACATCTCCTCCAAGGTCACATCTGTGAAATGAGAAGGATGACCCAGAGGGTTCAAGCCCCTTCAAGCTCTTAGATAAATGCCCTGTGGGACAATCCTCTCCTGAATACATTGTTTTGATAAAGTATCTTTCCCCCAGTGAGATAACAGAGCCCCCAAAGAAAGAACACGACAATTACTGTGGTTGATGACTGTAATTATTTTGCTACTGGAGAAGGCCCCACACCCAAACTCTTACCAGGCCATTGTTGTCCTGGGGCTGGAGATCTAAGCCTCGAACAATGTAAATCCGAACCGTGCATTCCTGTGGGACGCTGTCAGGTAATTCCCGAAACTGCCTGGGAGGGGCTGGCATGCTGGGGTCATCGGGCAGGGGGTAGATTCTAAAGGAGCCCTAGAAAAGAGACACACACAGATGTACTCACAGGGCCCTGGGCGACCGGGGCAGAGGGCTCCTGGGCAGGGCCCTTCCCCAGCCCAGAACACCTCAGGACAGCCACGAGGGTTGTGCAGTTGGGTGAGGATGGCCTGCCTTTTGTGAAAAAGACAACGTATCTTTGTACTTCCCGTACTTCTAGTAGGGAAAGTAAAATAATGATAAGGTAACTATTTAACAGATTACAGGGGAGAAGAAAGGACCGGGCAGAAACAGGGAGACCGGGCAAAAGGTGGAGGCGGCTTGAACCAGTATGATGGCAAGGGAGGTGGTAAGGAGTGAAATTCTGCACCTATTTGGAAGGGAGGAATAAAGGGATTATTTTATAAATCCCATAAAGTACTAGGGTGATTTTTCTTTTCTTGTGTCACCCCATTAGTGGCCTCCACTCCAAGGCAAACTCCTGTTCATCCCACAGGTCCCAGCTGAAAAGTGTCCCCTCTTCCAGGAAACCCCCCTGACTGCCCTGGGCTGGGTGTATCTCCTGCATGCTCGCATCTAACCCTGCACTCACCTCGGTCTCAGCACCGACCTCTGTGTGGTGATTGTCTATTTATTGTCTATGGTCTTCACTAGACTGTGAGCTTCCTGAGGTGGGAATTATGTCTTGTTCATCCCTCAATCTCCAGGACCTAACATAGGGCTGGGTGTGTAGCTGGGGCACAAAGAATGTTTTTGGAATGAGTGAGCCACCAGACCCACTTGAGAGGCCACATATTTTATCGTGAAACCAGCTTAAATACCAGAGAAACACTAAAGTTGGATTCCGAGCATGCGGGTGTTAGTTCCAGCTCCACTCACACAGCAAAGAAAGCCGTGTGAAGTAAGCATCTAATATGTACCACACACTGGGAACCCGAAAATAAACTCAAGGAGCCCAGTCTGGCCCAGAGATGTTTCATAGGTTTGACTTCCATGCCATCTTTGACAGCTTAGTGGGAAGCTGCAATGAGGACTTTGAGACCACCTGTGGGATTGAATGCTCTGACCATTTAGCAGGGTCCACTGCTGGGAAGGAATGGGAAGCAACAGTACAGCTGCCATGGATTTGCCAGCAGTGGTTGGAGGGAGGAGCCCGCGTGAAAGCAGAAACTTACAGAGTGAAAGATGCTTTCCCAGGGGCGGGACCCCAGACCTGTGGGAGCCTGGAGCAGGAGTGAGTCACTCTGCCCGGAAGCAGTCAGGGAACACCTCACAAAGAATGTGACATTTGAGCTGGCTTAAGAGAATGAATAGGAGTTTGTCAGACCACAAAGAGGAAAGGAAGGGCATCCAGGGAAGGAAGATGAGCCTGTCCTAAGTCTCCATTGTGAGAAGCAAGGTGTGTCAGGGGCTTGGGAGAAGTCCTCCTGAGCTGGAGGGTGCAGTGGCAGGGGAGACAAGTAGCTAAATAGCTTGTGAAACACTGGCTCGCCTTAGCAATGAGTTGATCTGGTAGAAAACCAAAAGATGTGTTCAAGCAGACAAGAAACATGACCAGATTTGGTGGCATGGGGGAAGGGACCAGAGTGGGACAAGAAAGGTGGCAAGACAATCAGTTGGGAAGTTGCCACATAGGTCCTGCTGAAAGCCTGGAGGGGCAGTGGGCCTGGGGAGGGGCACTGGAGAGGCTGAATCCATAGGGTTCAAGACTGCCCGGCCTGAGCAGGAAGGAAGAAAGGTGCTGAGAACGGCGTTGAGTGTTCTCCCCGCCCTGCCACCCTTTCCCGGGGAGCACTTCCTAGCATCTTTCAGATGTCAGCAGACATGACCCTCCCCCGGATGCTGGCTGTCCTTCAGCCTGGGCCTATAAAGAAAATAAAGGTGGACTTTAAGTAGGACAAACAAACACACATTTTACTCACCTTAAACTCTCCTACCACAGAAGGGTCTTCATTCTCCTCTGATTTGCCCCGATACAGCTTGAAGGTATCTGAGAAGTCCGTCAGGCCCTCAAATTCTGCTACGTTCTCGAGTTCACAATTATATATCTGAAAACCATCAACAGGCTCTTAATTTCTCATTAAAATACAGGTGGAGTCGAAAAATCGAAAAAGACTGATAATACCAAATGGGCATGAGGATGTGGAGGAAGCCATTGGGATTCTCATCTTCCTGGCAGGAGTGTGGAAAGACACAACCACCAGGGGAAACGTCTGCTGGGTTCTTAAGGAGTTACCTAGCCACCTATTCTGTGATGCAGAAATTGCAATCTTACATAACTGTCCACGAGAAATGAAAACAAGTCCACATGGGACAGGAATATCCACGGCAGCTTCAGCAGCAGCAGAATGGACAAACTGTGGCATATCCACACAAGGACAAAAAGGCACAAGCTCCCATACACACAACAATAGGATGGATCCCAAAGCTACTATGTTGGGCTAAAGAAGCTGGACACACACAGAATATGTACCATATGAGTTCATTCCTATGAAGTATAAAAAACAGGAAAACTAATCTGTGGTGATAAATTCAGATCTGTCATCACTGGGAGGGACGAACTGTTGTGGGGAATTAACAGGAAAGGGGTACAAAGGAGTTTTCCTTGGTGATCGAAATGTTCTTCGACCTGTTTTGGTGGTGGTTGTATACAATGATCTAAACTCATTGAATGGATTACTTCATGTATGGAAATTATATCTCAATAAAAAACGGGAAGAGGAGGAAGGTGAGGGAAAGGATCAGAAGGAGGGAAGAAAGAAGGGACGGAGGAAGGAAAGAGGGAAAGAGGGAAGCTGGACTATGGGACAGACCCACCAGACCAGTTTGACCATTTTTCTCAATTAGTGGTTCTTTACGTGCTGGTGTTTCTTTTTCTTTTCTTTCATATTTTCTTGTTGTTGTTCAATTAGTCGTCTGTCCCCATTTTTCCCTCATTACTCTCTCCTGCCCTCCTCAACCCCCTACATGCTGGTGTTTCTTCAGCTGCACTGAGATGTTATGACAATGACATGGAAAGATGTGGGTTTTTCCACTTTGAGGGGGAAATACATTTCGGCCTAGCTATTTCTCATTTTAAAGTGTTTTTTTTTCCTCCTATGCTTTGTTCTGGAAACTTTAGCATTTGCTTCTACTTCAGTGTATTACAGTCTGAAAAACTGAATAAAGAATTGGAAAACCCAAAACATTAACAGAAGGATTGTAGATAGCCAGACCTGCCTAGCTCAAGAGCTTGTCTTCCTCCTGGACATGCATGCCCATCCATGGCTGTGACTGTCTGCTGCATACGTGTACTTGAATCAGTGTATTAGCTAGTGAAACGGATGACTGTTTGGAGGACTGAGGGAAGCACGTTGACATTTCATGCTGTTCTGCAAGAGCACTGTGACTTTTAGATCTCCCTGGGTCAACATGGACAATTGTGGGCCTAACTAGTGTGGTGCCAAGCCACTCCCAACCCTCTGCCAGATGCCCCAAAGTGGCAGTCACGTAAACACTCATCAACCACTGTCCTCAAGCCCCCGGAATCCTGGTAAAGTCAAAAACCATTGCAAGAGGACTCAACAACAGGCCAGAGTTGCTCCTGGCCCCTCCCCATCAGCATTCTCCATGGGACCTTTCAGTCTTCTGCTTAGCTCTGCCTACGGTCAGTTTTAGTGATGTTGTTCCCCACCCACAGCAGCACTGGCCCAGGTACCTTGAGCTTGGAATAGCCTTTCTGAATATATTGTCCACATTTTTCATGTTCCCCTGTGGATGCATAAAACTTACTCCACCAGTCAACAACTTCTTCCTCCTAAAGAAAGACACGTCAAGATGGAAAAATCTTTAGTGATGACCTAGATTTCCAATCAAAGCCGGAAAATGCATATGTAAGAGGTAAGAGGAATAGGTACTTCAGAAACCGAAACAGGCAAGATTATATGACTTTTGCTTACATGTGCAATGGGTAAAGCATTCACAGTTCCACCCAGAAGCTGGAGGTGAAATGATACTTGGCCAATAAAATGTGTTTGGTTTTAACACCCACAGCTATAATGGACAACTTTCTTGCATCCTATAGCCGCAATCAATTCATTTGTCTGTTTTTACTTTTTTATCCTCTTGACTTGATAGTTACATATACAGATAAGAGTTTAAAGTAAAACCTCCAATATGCGTTTTCTATGATTTCATTTCCTTAGCCCTGTTAGCTGGCAATGCCTTGTAAAACAAAGCTCACTAAGCTGAGGGTCGGAAAAACTGGTCCTAATTCGAGTTCCATTCTTCACATTGTAAGCCATATGCTTATGTGATGAGCCGCAGCAGCTTCAGCCAGTCGTTCAATGTCTGTAAGCATCACTTTCGTTACCCGCTGAATGGGGGGATAACACTACCTGTCTCCACCGACCTCAGAGGCTGGTTTTGGAAATCAAATAAGATCATTAGGAGAAAGGGCTTGGCAAGTGATAAAATGTGAAACAAAAGTAGGAAAGTGTTATGGTTCATTTAGACCAATGGCTCCCAGCTTATCCTGAGAGATTCTGATTCACACAGCCTGGGGTGAGACCTGGGCGCTGGGCATGCTTTCCTAAGCCTCCAGGCGATTCTAATGTGTGGCTGGTGTGGAGAACCCCCGATTTAGCTGGGTGGTTCTTAATTGGGCAGAAGAGACAGTGCATCAGAGTCGCCTGTGGAACATTTTCAAACGGCCAAAGGCCGTAGTTTATAGAAGGCTGCTACAATCTCCACTCAGATTTATAACAAGAACAGATCCTCATCAGGCCCACCAATTGCTTATTTTAATCTACCTGGGAAAGAGCGATGATGCCAAAAATAGTGTCACCTGCAACACAGTTTCCTATTCAGTCTGGGGGTGGGGAGGGGGGAGGAAGAAGGAACACGAAAGAAAGCCATTTCTTATCTGTGTACAGTACACGTGTACATACACACATGTGTGCACAGCTACTTCCCCTTTATGGGTCAGTAACCTGACCCTGGATTTTCAAAAATTTCCTTTATATACCAGCTAGAAGCAGAAAATATATGAATCTTAAATCTAGCAAAATGTGTGCAACAGTTACCTTTTCTGCCAGCTGCTCATCGCACGTGTGGGCAGGAAGAGGGCAGACCACATCACAGGTCGCAGTGTGGAGGCCCCGCGAGCGTTAGGGTTAGAGAGGGAGAGGGAGAAGTTATTTTTCATGGGTGCTTATGTTATCGGCATGTTGGTGGATCATTTAAATTACTCAATTCAAAATCATCTCATAATTAAACAGACCCTAATGGTTTCCTCTCTGAAAATGTGCAGAAGGGTTACAAATAGTGTTAAAATGGAAGGCTCAGAGGGAGCCACCCACATCCCGTGTTTTCCATGGAATTAGAGGGTCTCATTGTCGCCAGCAGTTGTCACACAGGAGGGGCCCTGCAGCTGCTCATCTCCCTGTCCCAAGCTTCTCATTCCATTCAGCCCCTGAAGTATATTCCCAACGTGGCCTAATTCTTATCCCTTCAAAAACTCCTGTTTTCACAAGGTGTGCATGTCTAACAATTCCGCAATATCATCCTATAGGTACCTTTTCTTGGTTTCCTCCCCATGCCTATGCCAAATACAGATCCATCCATCAAAACTGCTCTAAGAGCCCAAGTTTCTCATTGGCCAGGTCCTCCCATTTGAGTTTCTGCATGGAGAATCCAACCCTGGTCAGAGTGCATTCAGGAGATGAGAGAATGGGCTGGGGTGTTGGGGCTTGAGTTTTCACTTGGCACCTGCTGGAATATTAGCTAAGCTCACCCTTGGGGGCAGTTTGAAGGATTGCTATCCAGACCCCCTTCTCCGAATCCTGACTTCAAGTTCATTTCTTTTTTTTTTATTTTATTTTATTTATTTATTTATTTTAGAGAGAGGAAGGGAGGAGAAAGAGGAGAGAAGCATCAACGTGTAGTTGCCTCTCATGTGCCCCCTACTGGGGACCTGGCCTGCAACCCAGGCATGTGCCCTGACTGGGAATTGAACTGGCGACCCTTTGGTTCACAGGCCGGCACTCAATCCACTGAGCCACACCAGCCAGGGCTCAACTTCATTTCTAATGTGAGGAGAGAACAACCCCTCACAACAGGCACTCCCTGCAGCTGTTGCGTGGGATGGCCACAAGCTGCTGCTTCTAAGTGCTCCCCACCGTTTTCCAGATTGACTTGTATTCAGCACACAGAATTGCCAAGAGAGGCAGAGAAGCAGGCAAATAGATGTAACACTTCTTTCTATTAGATTCATATCAAAGCGGGATTAAAGGTTAGATTGTCACAGCCAAATTGAGATTTTGGAGAGAAGGATTTTACGGCAAAAGTGCTTTCACTTTCTGAACAGTTCCTGCATTCAGATTTTGAGTCTGTTTGTTCACATCTATTTTCAGTTATTCAAAATCATTTCAAAGAAGAAAACAGTTCATAATTGAAAAAGCATTCTTCAAAACAAACTGCTGATTTTAAAATTTAGGATTAACATGGGAGAATTCATTCATGCCACTTGCTCATCAATTCTTATGGAAAAGTAATGGAAGCAAATAACTTTATTATATTGGAATGGCACAGAAGATGCTCCCCTTTGGCTTCAAACAATCATATTTGTTTAAAGATCACCTTTCACTCCAAAATCTACTAATAGAAAGAATCCAAAAGGAGAATTCCAGTCTTTAGACCGAGGTCCCCGCGGCCCCAGGCAGCCTCATGCATTTTCTTATCATACATACATACATGCACTGTCGTTGGAGAGACCATTTTGCCGAGTGCTGTGGACATACTGCTTAAGCACTGGAATTGGAAGGCAGTTGTTGAAATGGCCACATAGGAATGTCCATGCTATCTGGCTAGCACCTACCAATTGGCCCCAGATCCTCATCTTTCACTTTTCCTGTGGTGGCGCTGAGCCCCGTCGTTGGGAGCTCCCACAGTCGTCACAGGGTGTGGGTTTCTGAGCGGGCGAGACTGTCACCCAAAGCCACAGCCTCCAGCTCCCATCAGCGGCAGCTACTTTTGATCCATCCCCTCCATTTACCCATAGAGAAGGCTTGCACGGAGTTAGTGGTAGTAGATGTACATTACACACGCATCACATGTACATGTAACTCATGCATGTCATACATGCATGTATGTGACATGTATGCATGTATACAGCTACATGGACATGTAGGACATCAGCAAGCTTGTTGTTGGCTCTCCCAAAGCTCAGCTTGACTCATTTGACTTTGCACAGATGTGCACTTTCTTGTTTCCCTTATGAATGGGCAGTGTTTTAGAGGACATTCCAATCATCCTTTTTATCAACACAGAGCACCTCAGCTAGGTGTTAGGAAAGCAAGTGATCAAAGCCATTTATAATACAATGGGACACTACCCACCAATGACTGCTACTATCACCCCAAAGCCAGCTGGGCTGCCACTGAAAAAATATGATGTAAAGTGAACTTTCACAATGTGTTGCTCCAGTAACCTAGTTATCTGTTAACTAGTTTACAGAAATGAATGAGAACAGTGGCATGACTGGCTTTCTTCTTCTTCCTGACTCCCCCCCTCCAATACCTAGGGCTACTGACTACACAGCAGACACAAATAGGAACTGATTGACAATGGGGGGTAAAATAACTTGCAGGCAGATTAGAGAGCAGGATCTTAAACTGCCTTTTCCCAGAGTATTGTAAAAATGTACATAAAGGATCTTAAGCATATTATATTTAACTTCTCCCTAGGCTAAGGCTGTTTTATTGGGAATATCTGGGGTAGTTTACAAGTGAACACAATAGTTTTGCAAATTTGACGTTGCCATCTGTGACCGTGGGGGAATCTCAGGGAGTGGAATCTAGCACACTGCTACACAGTGCTGGCTGGGGAGACCACATCTAACACAGACTGATTGTTGGTGAGTCTAATGCAGTGGGAAGGAAGTCGACCTTTTTTTAAGGCACTGTTTATGGACATAACACATTAAAATGCAATCATGTGCATTTTTTGGCCAGTTTGCACATTAAAACATGCTGTGAAAGTCCATCACAAATGCCAACAGAAACAGGGAGATATTTGATGTTTTCTTTTTTCTGGGCTGAGACCCCCCCCCCACCTTTCCTTCTTGTACAATGGGCTGGAATGGCTTTAAGATAGGGTCTGGAGTGAGCATTTCCACCAATTTCTTGACTTCAAAACCACAGTGAATATAAAAATCAGGCCTATCCCATACACTGATAAATAGGGTCATTAAAAATCCATGACCCATCTGCTTCACGTAGGGAAAACACTGCTGTGCTACATGCGTCTGCCTTCTGAATGTTGTCATGCTATTAATCTGCTCCCGAAATGCCTTTCTCCGCAACTGCTATCACTCAGACTGCCCACACCAGTGGTTCTCAGGCCTGCCTGCAGACCGAATCACTTGGGGAGATCTTAAACTTACACTGATGTCTAGATTCTTCTTGGAGGGTAGACTCTGGGCTTGGGGGTTATTTTAAGTATCCTGAGTGACTGAGGGTAGAGAACATTAGTCTGCATGGCATTTTCGTAACTTTTGATGAGTGCAAGATTCAGATTCTTTACCTTGGAAGTTCGGTTTGATTATTATTATTTTCATTGCATTGAACGGTTGTTTGACTAAATTCACCTGAATGCTTAGATATCTAGAAAATAAAATTGGCGTTATTCAATGATCAGTTCTGAAGCCTACCTTCGAAGTCAGTAATGGTTTGGTGTCTTCTATTTCGATAATGACATCCCGGCAGGGTGGGGTAGACATAAAGGAAGCTGCAAGACAATTTCATAATCTAAGATGCTACAAATATACAGTGGTGAACGTTCTACTCCAAGTTCAATAGGCACAGAGTGGATGGTAGGGTTTACTCCTGCATAAGATCACTGAAGGGAGAAGACCACACCCGACTGTAAAAAATAACCCAACAATTCATCACTTTTCCCAAAATATAATGAGATTTTAGACATTTTTAGGGGACTGTATGGCCCATTTTTCTTTTGCCCTGGACACTTAGCCCAGTGCCTATACACAGGAAATGCTCCACAAAGAATTATGTCCATACATGTCTTTAGAGGATGCAGAAGTAGGGGCGGTGGTCGGGGAAAATCTACATCTAAAGGAGCCTCCTTTTCATGGAATCCGTTCTCAGGCACAGAAAAGCAAAGCAGGGTGAACAGTCGGCCATTCGGTGGCTCATTCAGCCCTGGCTGTCACAGTGTACACGGAGGGAAAAGGCACATGCCCTGACTTCATGGAATTTCCAGAATATTGTGGGGTGAGAGCAAGGGCTCGGGAGCACCCCGGGCTCATGAGGTTTGGTTCAAGATAAAGGGGTGTCAAAGCCTCGGCCTAGAGCAAGGGTGAGGGTAAGAGGTATGTTGACCCTTTACGGAAGAAGCATGAAGCAGTCATTCAACAGGAGGCCAGAGCCCAGACAGAACAAACTGCCAAGCCAAAAGAACTTTCTGTACAACCCACCCAGCAACTGACAGAGAAAACATAAAGGCCTGTGGGGAAGACACATTTTCTAGGTAAGTACCATCCATGTGCCAGTCACTTTACAAACATCTCATTTAATCCCTCAGGAACACTGTAAAATATGTACCATTATCCCCATTATAAAGGTTAAAAACAGACTGAGGCTAAGAGAAAGCACGTCCCTTGCTTCAGGTGAAACAATCAGCAGTAAGTACAAACACGTAACCTCGGCCTGTCTGAGCCACAGTGTGTGCTTCAGCCGTCGTACCGGAGCCCAGAGCAGAGTTCACGCTCAACCACCGTCAGGGAAAGGACCAAGGCGACGACACTGGGGTGGCGGGGCAGGCTGACAGTTATTGAGCATCTGTGATGCACCAGTTGCTGTGTGAGGTCCTTGTGTGTCCATGGGGTGCCCCAGATCTACCAGCAGTCCCTGCACTGCCAAGAGAGCCCCCCCACCACCCCGGACACGTGAGCCAGATGGGCAGGCATGTGGGGACACAACTGTAGGCAAATTCCTTCTTAAACTATCGGTTCTCCACGTTACCATCCTCGAGTAAACAAAGCCTCAGGGGCAGGAGGAAAAAGTTATCCTGTGTGCTACCAACATGAGGCCAACCAAGCACTTCCTCAATTCTTAGCCTGGCATTATTGGTTTTAAGAAAGTACCAGATGTAAAATAATAGATTCCAGTCTGGGGCACATTATGCTCCCCATGCTCCTTAAGGATTATTCTCTGTGGGGCCTCTCTGAAGCTGTGGCCACACTTCACATTAATTACACAGAATCACTAAACGGGAGACCTCTGCCTCAGGCCCAGCCTATCCCCGAGCGACACGCACAAGCAGGTCCACACAGGTGGCTTGGGCCCGAGCCCGTGTGCAGCGTTCGTACCTTCCTAGCGAATTCACACATTTGTATTAGAGAACTTTCTCTCATAAAAACAGTCAGAAAAATGCAGGAAAATGGCTTCTCTCTATTTAGTAACCTCAGATAAAACAAGGCCTGCAGTTACATTAGTCCTTGCTGTTATAAAAGTGTTGCTATTTCAGGCACCGTCAATTCAGCATGAGATGCTCTGCCTGGGAAATTTATAGATAAACACATGTAAGGTTTTTGCTCAAGTGTGACTGTGGATTTTATTTTCCCCTCCTCTCTGAATCAGGGATACAGGATGCTCAGGCCCACATAGCAGATGAGTTTCAGAGGTTCTGCAACATCTATACCATAAGATTAAATAGAATTGGTTAGCGGCACAGCTACTTAAACAGAAGATATCTGCTTCAGTCTTGAGGCTACTAATGATCAGCTAAGTAACTGCCAGTTCTCTGTGGGGTCTAATCCCATGAGGTTCGGGGCCCTGGGATCTTGCTCACTGATACAACCCAGTCCCAGGTCCAGCATGGTCCTTGGCACATGGTAACGTAAGAACAAGTCACCGTTGAAAGGACAATAGCAAAGCAGTATTCACTGACTATCATGGAACTCTAAGGTAAGTACCATGCTCGCTCTATCATTTCCTTACTAATTATGTGACCTCAGGTAAGTCATATAGACTCAGTAGGGGATATTTTTTCCTGATGGATAACAATTAAATAATATCTTTCAAATCACATATCAACAATGCTGTGATGCATTAGTGAGGTGGAACAACAGATCAAAGGCAATTTAAAATAAAATCCCCGCTCAGTGCTCACATGGAGGGTAGAAGGAGGGTGCTGTATTTCCTCATCAAAGTATTAACCACACTAGACTGCAGCACCCACTTCCTTGTCTGTCTTCTCTGCTGGACTATACAGAAAGTTCACGAAGCACCTCCAACTCCAGAAAAGAAGCTCTCTGTTCCTGCAGGAGCAGGATGCCTCATAAGGGAATGGCTTGGGGACCCCCAAGGCAAGGCCAGGATTCTAGTCCAGCTCGGTCATTTACTAACTATTACTTTGGGAGAGTCACACAGCTCCTCTAACTCAGACAGTGAATACTTACCTGGGAAGGTCTGTAAAGATGAAGTCAGATCATGCATGAAAAGTGCCCAAGTGTTATTTGTAGACTTCATTTACCTTTGAGCTGGGGCACAATGTCCTCCTTTCCTGCATACGGGTCGCAGCGAAAGCGGTCCAGGTGGTCGATGGTGCACTGGCCGACAACAGGCTTCCGTCCGAACTGCCTGTGGTCAATGACCTTGATCACCAGTGGAGGCATGTACAATTCCTCTTTGGGCAAGAACTGGGGGCCACAGAGGTAAACGTCACTTCTCTGTACAAGACCTGACAAGAACAGCTTTGCCAATAAACACCTCCTGAAGGACCAGCCCAGGATCCTTTTGCCCATTTGGTGCAGCCCAGGGGGACTTGCAGTCAAGTAGCTCAGTAAGTTACCTGCTGTGCAAGCAGCAACTGCTGAAGGGCACGAGCTCTGAGCCAGACCACCTGGGATGGAACCCTGGCTGTGCACTGGGAGCCGCGCGACCTCAGGGAACTTCCTATGCCCCAGTCACCTCCTCAATAACAGTCGGGTGGTTGAATCAATACATGGGAAGTGCTTAAAATAGTGCCTCACTACCTGGCTCTGCTCGGCGGCAGGATGCAGAGTTAGCCTTTGGTTGGAATTTAGAAATGATCACACGAAAACCGAACCTTCAAGGGAAATAGCTGTGGCTTGGGAGTCTTTTAGCCCTGGAAGTTCAGTGCCAAAACGGGATGCCTAGTTTTCCTCAGCCCCTCTTGGTTCACCCATGTGGAATTGGGTAGACTTGGTGACAGTGTCTAATGAGGAATCATCAGGTGGATGTCCACCTCTGGCCTGCCTCAGAAGCAGCTGGGGTCTACTGCATGGCTTTCCTCACCTTTGCCAACCAATGCTAGATCCAAGACTAGAACTTGAGGGTGCGGGAGGGGCTGAGGAGTAGACAGAGATGGGTGGAGTAGCCCAGCAGAGACCACTCTGGGATTCTGGTTCGGAGAGTCCAGATGGTTCTCCATCTACACCGTTGTAGGAGAAGAGCATGGGCTTTGGAGTTGGAAAGACCTAAGTGCCGACCCTGGCTGCCCACTTGCTAGCCATGCAAATCACCGGACCTCTCAGTGTTCCCCAAAGAGGGTGCAAGAGGAGTAAAAATGCCTGCTCCTCAGGGTTAGAGGGAAGACTGCAGGGAGTATGAAAGCAGCTAGCATGGAGCTGTAGCTGCTGTGGCTGCAGTCTTGACACTCACTACAGGACCTGGGTAAGACCTCTCCCCTCTCTCGGCCCCAGTTGCCTCGTCTGTGAAAGGAGAAGTTAATCCACAGGACCCCCAAGTTCAAGAGCAGGTGTGTGGGAGGCACCAAATGACTGGGCTGGGGAAAGGAATAAGAAGGTTTAAGACTTTCTACCCACCAAACTGAAGACGTGACTTCATTTTTATCTCTTTTTAATAGTAGAATAAAACAGAAAGATTCTTTTTAAAAAGTTAAGGACTGTGGAAAGGGTGGTGACCTCTTCTTCTTCGGAAGTGTTCTGCGGTCTATGATAGAGACTGGGTAAGGGGGTTGGATGCTGTCCCATTTCTAATAACCAGAGGGTAACTTCGAGGCAACCAAGTAGATGTCATTGCAGGGGTGCCTTGGAGGTGGGGCTCAGTCACAGGCTGTTAGGGCAGGGCCCCATCAGCCCATATGGGCTCCTCCGTGACTGCCCCTTCCCAGTCAGCCAGTCCTTCTCTGGAGGGTTCTGGTCCATGTATACCTGCAGGGCCACAAGGGCAGTTTCCGGTTCTGCCCTGATGGCACTGACCGAGAACCTGCAGTAGAGAGCTGAACAGCTGGGAAGTTTATCAGAGAAACACATCAGTATTGCCCATAGACATCTCTGTGTCAGTGGGGCTGCTTGAAGCCTTAAGAAACCATCACAACAGTGTAAGAATCTAAGGGGGAAATGTCACTGACAAGCTGAATCCAAGGCTGTTTTCCTGTTTGTTTTCAGACTTTGGAAATATATAAACCATGTGTAGGTGAGTGAGGTGAATATATTCTGTAGTCCCAATAGAGTTCAGCTACTTAGCACTATTGAACTATTACATAAACTATTACAGAATCTTGATACTGTACCACTTTCATGAAGAGAACAGAACCTGGGAAGTTGGGGGTCTTCTTAAGGTTTTTGATGACCACTGACTCGACCCTCTCCCCACCGCACTCCACAATGAGACTGGGGGACATGACAGAAGCCATCTGGTAGTTCTTCATGTTTCTCAAGCCCCAAGCTAGGATCTAAGAAAACAATGTAAAGAGAAGGGAGGGAAACCAGCATATTAAAAATAATCTTCAAAAGAAAAAACTCTCTCTTAATAACCAGTAAATTCTTTAAGCATGACTTGTGCAGATTTGCTTAAAATCTCCGAGAGTATTATCCTAGAAAGCCTGTAGGCCATGCAAAGAAAGGCAAAGACTTGCATCTTTCCTCTCCTTCCTGACCCGCTGTAGCAGCAGAGCAGTTAGGAGCGTAGGCATCAAACCCTGACTGTGCCGTGTGACAGCTGTGAACTCTGGCAAGTTAGTTAGCCACTCTGGGTCTCATCCATAAACAGGACAGATAGTACTGTCTCTCATAGGGTTATTTTGAGGATCAAGTGCAAACTTCTTACCAGTGTCTGACAGGCAAGCAATGATAGCTGTTGCCTAAAGCCATCTGCTCAGTCTTTGAAGACTCTTAGCAAGACAGCCTGAGAACAGAAATCCCAAGTAACAGCTGCTTGATGAAACAAGGCGGAGGAGGCCAGACACTGTCCATGGAGCTACCCGGCTAGCTCCATCAGCTTGTACCTACTCCATGGTGTGTCATGTCCCCATTTCCCAACACCCCCTTCTCACTCCCCACCTCCCCCTCCCCACTGGGTCCCTTCCTCTCTTTCCACATTTGCAGGCATGTTGTTCTCAGTCTGCCTTCCCCTCTCCCAGTTCTCCAGTCGACATGGGAAACTCAGAAATCCACTGGCTCCCATTTAATGAGATTCCCTCAGGATTGCTAGAATTGACCTGCTCCTGTTGCTTTGACAAGCCTTCTATTTCCCTATTTCAATATTCTGGGCAAATTCTATAAGACATTGGAGACAGAGAGATCCCATTTCCTATACAAAAGATTCAAGTTCTATAATCACATCCACTTGATTTGATCACAAAACATAGAGAGCAGCATACCTCAATAGCAGTGAGCTGAACCACCGGCCTGATCCCCTGGGGCACCATGTACAGACTTGGGGCCCTTTGTGAGGGGAGAATGGGAAGGTTGGAGCCATCCTGTGAAATGAACATACAAATGTCAATGCCTCCCTTTAGTCTAAGTAGTGCCTGGAGTCATTCACAGGTTTTAAGCAGCTGCTCTGAAAGCATGTATGAGTGAGGAATCAGCCGGTACCTTGTGTCTCAGAATCAGCTCTGCAGTTACAAGGACATCCCCACAGGCCTTGTCTCCATTCATTACTGGGTACCAGAGAAGTTTGGGCGTGATGTCCATTTCTGAGTTTAGTTTCACCAGAGGAGAGCACGAGCTTCGTCCCAAAAATTCATCTTTGCCCTAGAGAGACAAACAACCCTTTAACTTTGCAAACAACATCCCTATAAATCTCCACCCATCCCCCAAGCCACCTTAGAAATTCTAAGGTACCTACCACTTGGTCATGGTCAAAAATTTCGATAATAACTTTGGGTGGGTTCTGCAGGACTGTTTGGGGCTCCCCGTAGATTTCAATTTCATCGAATATAATCGTTTGGTCCCATGTGGGGTTCAGAGTGGAGTGGATGATCTCCGTGGTTTTACTCCGGTGGAGGAAGGAGACATGGGCATATGGGTCTAAAACCGAAAAAGGGAGTAACAGTGGGGACATGGCCAAAGTCTGAAACCATAAACTCCTAGAAACAAACATAGTTCCTTGACGTTGGCTGAGCCATGATTTTCTTAGTTTGACACCAAAGCAAAGGCAACGAAAGCAAAAATAAACAACTGGGACAACAACAAACTAAAAAGCTTCTGCACAACAAAAGAAACCATCAACAAAATGAACAGACAACATATGGATGAAGGAATAAAGAAAAACGTGGGAGATTCATAGATATTGATACATGTACACACACAATGAAATATAATTCAGCCTTTAATGAACAATAAATCCTGCCATTTGTGACAGCATGGATGGACCTTGAGGGCATTACGCTAAGTGAAATAAGCCAGACAGAGAAAGAGAAATACTACACGGTATCACTTACATGTGGAATTGCCCGCCCCGCCCCCCCAACCCCCACCCCTGCCCAAAAAAGTCAAACTCATGGAGAAAGAGAGTAGAATGTGGTTGCCAGGGGCTGGATGGGGGTGGAGATGGGAGAGGTCAGTAAAAGGATACAAATTTCAGTTATGAGATGAATAAAGTCCGAGGATCTCATATATAACGTGGTGATTATAGTTCATAACAATGCACTGTACAATTGAAATTTGCTATGAGAGTAGAATTTAAATGTTCTCACACATACACAAAAGGTAAACATGTGAGGTGGTGGATGTGTTAACTCGATTTGACACAATGCATATGTATATCAAATCATCACATTGTACATTTTAAATATAACTTCTTCAATTATACCTCAAAAACCTGATAAAAGATAAGAAAAAGTCCATTTCTCCTCCATGCTAAATAATTTCACCAAAACTTTTTGCAATTGCCTGGAGCTGACCTATCTGAGCAATAACCTAATCTCTAACCTAAAGCTATTTTACGTAAGCCAAAAGGGTGCTTGGTTTTTAGCACTGCAGCATCATCTGAATGGGACTCTGCTTTTGTTCCAAAGATATATCTTATATCTCCAACTGCAAAAGATGTACTTTGAGTTTCATACAACTTTAGTTGAGAGGATTCTCTTTGACTTTCAATGATTGAGTGCCCCCTCGTGGCGAATATTTGAAAATGTCTTCAAAACCATTTTGCGGATGTCTATTATGGGAATAGCTTTGAATATGCTGTAATTTGCAAGAAAAGGAAATAATTTATATGTGCTTGGAAGGCACCTCACAATTGATGTGAGCACACCGGAGAGTCAAGCAACTGCTTTAAGAGCTGTTTCCATAGAAGGCCCAGGGAAGCTCTGCTGGTCTTCAGACCCCTGAGGTGGAATTCAACAGCACAAATCCCCAGATCCGAGGTCCCCTGACTTTTCTCCTCCCCCACCCACAGCCTTCCTAGAGCCAGTCCAAAAGGGACAAAACTAACTGAGCCATCAGTGTGAGGGGCAATGAAGCCTCAGGGTTTTATGGTTCTGGGAATTTGAGGAGCAGGCAGCAAAGGAGGTCAAGGTGGACTCCAAACTGCCTCAAGCCTGTGCTGTAGGTAATAGGTGAATTTGTGATCTTTTTATCAGCTTGAGAGAACTACACATACATATACGACTTTAAATGCATCTATATGATCTCAACTTCTAATCGACCTAAGAGTCCAGGGTATACGTATACAGCTCTGTGTGTAAACAGAGAGCGGAAACTGCTTTTCTTCTTGGTGCTTTTCATTACTTAACCAATTAATGATTATTAGTATTAAGAAGCCACATATGTCCTGTGTGTCTCCAGCACCCAGCAGCAGTGCTCGGCATTATACTCGGTGCTCACTGATCTAATGACCGAACAATTTATGTCATCTACAGGGTCCAGCACAAATAACGCCCCTTTTTATTACAAAATCTCTTATTACAAAATCATAAGCATGTTATTCTGTAACATAACAATAGCATACTCGAGCACACCATATGACCTTTTAGGGGAAATGTCCAAATTAAAACCATAAATTATTACACTCATATTATTCCCCTACCAACCACACTCAAGCAGGCGTTAACTTCTGCTGGACCCTATACGTCAAACTAATCTCAATATGGAAATGCTTTTTGTTGTTGGTAGAAATAACTGAAAGCATTCATTGATGGAAAGTAGAATCACACCAGCCTGCCATGTAATAACGTGTGAGTTGGAGGGGACTTTTTCTTTACCTGAAAAGCTATCCTTGTCTAAAGCCATGAGGTTTCTGGCTTGGTAGACATAGCAGCGCAGATGATACATGTAGAATCCTAAAAAGAACAGGATGGAGGTTACTTACAAGAAACATAATATTGCAAACTACTATTTTCCTGGAATATTTGGAGATAATACATGTTTCAGATAAACAGGTCACCCAAATCTACTTCTCCACAGTACAGGACACTTATAATGGTGATTGCATGTCCTCCCAAAGTAGTTCTGTTTCCTGTAAAATGAAATGTATTAAAAAAATACTACACTAAGCCCTGGCCAGGTGGCTCAGTTGGTTGGGGCATCATCCCATGGTTCTATCCCAGGTTGGGGCACATACAGGAGGCAGCCGATCAACGTTTCTCTCTCACATCGATGTTTCTCTCTCTCTGTCTCTCTCTGTCTCTCAAATCAATACGCATATCCTTGGGTGAGGATGTAAACAATGATACTACAGTCAGCTCGATGCGAGTGTGTCAGTCGGGAGATCATTACTCCTGGTGCCAGCTACCTGGATTTAGGGCACTGCTTGTCATCCCCAACCTTTAAAAGGGGACTGGGTGTCCAGGAATTACAGAAACAGGGCTTTCTATACTATTTCAGCACCAGATCTAGGAAACAGGTATTTCCTAAAAGTTTCTTTGATAGTTCAGAATTTTTATTCTTTTATTCTCCATATTCTTTTTTTTTTAAGATTTTATTTATTTATTTTTAGAGAGGGGAAGGGAAGGAGAAAGGGAAGGAGAGAAACATCATTTGGTTGCCTCTTGTGCACCCCCAGCTGGGGACATGGCCTGCAACCCAGGCCTGTGCAGGGAATCGAACCAGTGACCTTTCAGTTCTCAGGCTGGCGTTTAATCCACTGAGCCACAGCAGCTAGGGCTATACTCCATATTCTTATTATAGTAATGCATATACAGCCCCACCCCACTCAACATGCCCCTGCCCCCCATGTACACATAATTAAGAGATAGTAGAGCACTGTGGTCCACTGCACAGACTCTGGGAGCAAAACTCCATGGGTTCAAATATCATCTCTACAAGCTGTACGTGCTTACAAGCTGTAAGACCTTAGTCAAGTTATGTGATCTTTCTCCACCTCAGCTTCCTCACCTGTAAAATGGGAACAATAATAACACCTACTTTCTAAAGACTTATATAACGATTTGCTATTATTATTATTATTATTATTATTATTATTATTATTATTATTATTATTACAGAGTAGGTCTGCCTCATTCCTGAAGGTTATCATGGAAACCAACATTTACTTAGATTTTTGAAAATTTTTTTTCTCATTAAAGTCATCTTTTGGGGAGCTTAATAGATAGGACAAGTATATATTGAACATATTATGTCAAAATTAATGATTTGACCACCTTCTACCTCAAATATAATTTTTAAAGCTGTATTTTAAAAAATCTTCTTCCTCAAGCAATAAAAATGAAAGTACATTTTTATTGTATTTGGTGATCTGAAGCATTTTCTTGAGATAAAAACCATAATGTCAGGACGCACGAGCCCATGTTTAAGACTTACTGTCAAAATCGCAGGAAACAATGGGAGTGTTTGCTCCAAACACAGTGGTGGCGCTGTGCCTCTGCTTTTCCTTGCTTGTTTCTTCTCCGTCCTCAGTGGTGTCTGCACCCTAGGGAGGCAGGAAATCAATTAACAGTGCCTACAAGGGAAGAGGCGAGAATGACAAACTATGGGGACAGTGGCTGTTAAAAGAGATTCTCCTCGTCCAACCACTTCACTTTTAGAGACAAATACAGCCTGGAACAGTAAGTGACTGTCACTTAGCCAGAAAGCAATAGAGCAGGAAGTTGAAGCCAGACCTTCTACCTCAAGTTCAGGCTTACCAGACCCTGACACTGAAAGAGAAAACGAAAAGGAAGAGGGTAAAGGAATTAAAGGGAAGAAAGTAAGGGGATTGAAAGGACGGGAGGAGGAAGAGACAGCAGCGGAAGGACACAGCTGGGTCCGCGTGCAGACACAGAAGAGCAGGCTGCTCCTGGTCACCACGTAGTTTTTTAGATCAAGCACCATCATTTTATGATTCATTTCTTCTGTCTTTCTGCTTTTTTCCCTCACTGCCTTCTTTATTGTGCTTCCATATGAATTGCTCTCTATTCTGTCAGCCATCCTTCTGTCCCCCGCCCTCCCCCCACATCTGTATATTTAACTTTCTTGGTTTATTGAACAGCTGTAGTTTACAAGGTATGATCCAAGACCCCGTGCCTTGGATGTTACTAGGCGTCACCTGCAACAAGGGTTCAGGAACAGATACAGTTGGAAAATGCCAGGTGAAACAACTCTAAACAGGTGTGTCTGCAGCAGGACTTCTTAGCACTTACATATGCTGATGGTGTATTCATTCTTGAAAAATGTCTGAACACATAGCATATGGAGCTTTCTCTCAAATTATATGCAGTCTCACAGTACTGGAGAGACCTCTGTGAAATCAGTGGTGTTGTTCCCAACACTTACCTATTCTCCCTGGACCAGTATTATTTGAGATTCAGCCCCTTGTTACTTACAAGGGCACCTTCAAGTTTAAAGATGGCAGCTGCACCATGTGTTTCTGACGGAGCCATTTTTCTCCTCCAGCGTCTGCGGCGAAAGGTATCGGAACTCCGCTGTTTCCAGTGAAATTTCCAGCCAATCAAAGAAGCATATTCCCAGCCCTCCTGGTCTTTCAGTTCTTCCATGGCCTAAAACAGGAGTAAAAGTTTTAAAGATGATCATCATGATCCCCATCCTTATATTGATAAAGCAAATTACTTGGTTAACGAACAGATAAGCACTGAAAATCACCTCCGTGCCAAGCCCTGGGCTAGGAGCCCCAAACACAACAAACAGCAGAGCTGGCAGGCTGCCTGCCCTGGCAGAGCTGACCGGCTGCAGTAACTTGGGGAACCAGACGAGTAAGGTGGGATGAGGCGTTGCGAAGGTGGTGGCTGCACTCCCAGGGGAGGCACCCTATTCAGACTTTCAGGGTGGGGTGGGTAAAGCAAATCGCTTCTTCCTCAAGTTGCTTTCTATGTTCTCACTTTATTAGCTCTTCAGAAAACATTGCTATTGTGATATAGTTTGGAAACCATTATTATCTCTATTTTTACACATGGAGGAAAAAATTGACAACACCCTCCCCAGGGTTTCAATGCCTTGTCTAAGCTAACAGCTGCCATAACTAATAATTACATGATCAATAGACCAGGGTGTATTACTTCTGTAATAATTAATAACTGAGTATAGCACTTTTTGTCTGAAAACTCTTTATATGTAAATGATCTCAGTTTTCAACGTTCTATTCAGTTCACTCACCAAATATGTAACAGGGGCTACGTTAAAGGTTGAGGAAGCAGGGAAGAGAAAGGCACAAGGGGTCTTTGTCTTCATGTAGCTGACAGTTTAGTAGTGGTAAGTTTATGGAAATATTTGAAAGGTATGACTAGATTTAACAAATGCAGAATAACACTGAATAATATATAATCATAACACACCATTATGATTATAGAAACAAAAGCCCCATGTAGGTTCTTATCATTGCAGGTGCTATTTTTCAACTTTGAATGAACAGAAAACCCAGGTCGAGCACGATCTTATCACTGACCCTCCAGCGGTGTTAACAGTGGCATTGAAATAGTTCATGCAGCCAGGAGGTGAGGCAGGTTAGGGAATATGATCGAAGTCTCAACCACACCCGTCGGTAGGACTGGGTCAAGCGCCCCGTCTTCTGACTGGTGGCTCCATATTCTCTCCACGTCACCTTGGTGCTCTCACGTGGAAGGAAAGAGTCAAGTGCCTCTAGAAACTTCTCACCCCTTAAGGACAGGGATAATTAAATATCACATATTCACTGGTCAGCTCTTTCAATCTACTCCATTATTTCTTAGGAACAAATTCCTGGGCTGGCAAGAAGGGTACAGAGATGACTGTGGACCCATCTCTGGGCCTAAGAAGCTCACCATCTAATGAAAAGAAACTTCGCTTACACTACCTACTGTGAGTAAGGAGCTTTGTGGAAAGGAAAGAGCTCGTGTCGGGATGAGCCCAGCCTGGGCTCAAACACTGGCTCTGTCAGTTACTAGACATATGGCCCAGAGCAAGTCTTTTTAATGTCTGTGAAATGGGGATAAAATGTTAACCTCGCAGATCATACATAATGCATATTCAGTATCTAGCATTATAAAAGACACACAAAACACACCACTTATATTACTGCGATTAGTATTGTTGTTCCACTTAATTTATTATTATTCCATTTTAGCCCTAACACCCCCTAATGAGAAGCAGGATATCGTACGCATTTTGCTGATGAGAAACAGAATGAAACCAGGATTTGAACCCTTATACGTCTTACTCCAAGTCCTGAGCTACTGCCGCTATTCCGTCACGACCCCAAATAATCCCTGTTCTGCGACTACGTCCTGTGTGGTTCTCAGTATTTAGTCTGCCTCAGAATCACCTGGGGGACTTGCTGCTGGGCCCCACCCCCAGAGTTTCTAAATCAGCAGGGCCTTTCTAACAAATTCCTGGAGTTGCCCCTGTGGGTGAGGGGCACACTCTGAGAGCCCTGGGGCAAGGCATTAGGTCCCTGATAGGCAAATGGCTTGTGTAAAATAGTTAAATGGAATTCTGTGTGGTCTGGAAGGCAGAGCCCCAGCCCAGCTCCCTCCCACTGCCCCTCTGACCTTGGCAGTACTCGCAGTGGTTTGTGTTGAATCTTTCTTGCGTTTTCGGACCAGCCTTCGCCGTCTGTGAGTATGATACATTTTCTCTGCCGCAACCCAGGACTTGGGCTTATTATCAGGAGGAATGGTAATTCCATACTCCCAGCCTGGAACAGAGTTTGTGAATGGTTACCCAAAGGAGATACATTTGGACCAGATTGCCAAATAAACTTCCCAGAAGCATTCAGTCACTCTCTCCACCCCCAAATATTCTCTGCGATCTCAATGAATGTTGCTCCTTTCACTTTGCTGCAATTCAAACTGACTCCAGCAGTATTCCCCCGGCTCCCTTTCCTAAAAGTTTCCTCGGTGGCCATGGGGATCCCCCTCCCTTTCATACCTCCAGTCATTCATGGTCATTGAATGCATCTAAGAATAAAGCCTAGTACAAGAGGCAGAAGTGGATGGTTGTTAAAAGCATGTGGCCCTGTGTAGTCACACAGCTTGCATTCAACTCCCAGCATCCCCACATACTGGCTGTGCACCAAAAAGTTTATTGCAAGTTAGTAGACCTGCCTATGGCCCAACTTTCTCCAGCATAGTGGTAAAATACACCTTTTAACAAAGAATGAATCAAAATAATGCATGCAAAGCACTAGATCAGTGCTCGGCACATAGTTTATGCTCAATGTCAAACACCATTAGAAGGCCTGGCGTGTGCATCGGGATCGGTGAGGGAACTTGAAATCTTTATTGGGTGGGGTGGGAGGGGGCAGAGTAGGGGTATAATGGGGATAAATGGTATGGAAAAAATACAATAAAAATAAACTAAAAAAATAAATCTTTATCAACGCTAGGTCTTTCTTTGTACCACTCCATCTTAGAAGAAAAAAAATCAGGTTTCCTATTTTGACAATTCCGAGTGTTATAGTTCATTTAAACTTTGGATGACTGCTCATGAAAGGGATAAGCACCATTAGCAGAGGCCACATTAACAACCTGCGTTATTGCTGAATAGGACTTTGAAGGTATTTTATAGTCTTCATGGGGGGTATGGGGTGTGGTTAGAAGAGAAAATTCACACTCCGGTTCCCCTGCAAATTCTCATCACAGGTCGCCGGCATCTCAAAGTCCAGCCACCCAGCCCCCTTGCCTCATATTTTTTACTCTTGACAGTCCCCTGACCCCACACCTGTCCAGGCACTGGCTTGTGTTTTTGATTTTGCATCTGAATCATCCCAAGTAAAAACCACATGACCCAGCTGTCACACACCAACCAACAGGAGCAAGATGCCTCCCTCCCAAGGAAACCTCACTCTGACTAACCAGGGCACGCTGCAGAGCCCCTGGTCAGGTACTAGGTCCAAAATGTTACCTTTCTCTACAGGCCTACTGGGGTGATCAGTTTATAAGGTATATAAATGTCTAATCATTATCTTGTACACCTGAAACTAATGTCAACTGTCACCAAAAATAAAAAATACTAAAATAAAATATAAAATGCTACCTTTCTCATCCACTGCCCGATTTATGTCATATTCCCACGCATCATCTTCCCATTTCCAACCTGGAGGGCACGTGAGCTCACTGGGTGAGGCCGCTTTGTCACCATTCTTTAAAGAAACAAAAAATAAAGAGTTACCACTAAGCCATAATGTCAACTGAAAGGCAAAGGTGAGATAGGATTCCTCACACTTGGCTATGGAGTTCCCACGGCAACTGAGATACCATCTTAGACATGAGTCTTCCTCAGAAAATTCTGTATAATCCTCATTTAGACACAACTGCTATATAAAAATTAGACTTTTGTTTTGTTTTAGAATACCTCTGTTTACACCATTAGCGAATATATTAGGCTGAACCATGGGAAATTGTTTTTATAGGTCAAAAATGGTGAACTATCAGCAGTTTCATATGGTTCAATTTAGTATTATGAAATGGTGTGACTGTTTTTATGAGGAGTTATATTGGAAAAAACTCATCAGAAATGGGTGAAGCATGAAAAACACATGTTTTCAAGTATGGAATAACGGTGCTAGAGGCTGTAGCTACTGATCATGTAAGACTGAAGAAAATTTATGTTAAATATTGACTTCACCTCTGCAGAAAAACTGGAGTGTTATGAAAAAGTTCATAGTAGAGGAAATGAAGGTGGTCCGTAAACATATGGAAAAGTACTCAGCTTCACTTTAAATTAAGAGTGTGAAAATTAAAACAGCAACAGGATACCATTTTTTCAAGTTGACGAGGATGTTAAAGCGGGAGAGTGAGTGTTTAGAAAACAGCCCTCTAATATGCTGCTGACGGAAGTATTGGTTCACGCAACCCCTTTGAAAGCAGTGCAGCATATTCGTCAAAACTTTACGCAGGTTGACACCTTGACCAAGCCAACCCAGGGACCTCTCCTACAGGCGAACTTAAAAGAAATATATGTCTAAGGATGTTCCTTGTTACATCATGTATAAAAACCAAGACTGGGGAAAGGAGCCAAATGTCCACAAAAAGAGGGTGCGTACAATGACACACCACAGACACTTTTTAAGCTCATTAGAGCGAGGTGGTCCTGATAGGGGTGCACAGACCTGGCGCGCCCGTTTCTTTAACTTGTAATAAGACACTTACTGAAGATTCCAAAATCTGATCAAAGCCAACTTAGCCTTTAAAGAAAAAATGTCTTTCTTTCTTGAGGTTCATAAATATTTCAGAGCTACTTTTACAACTATCTTTTCTCTAATAAAGGCTACTATATATTAATAGTAACAGAAAAAAAAGCTTCATAATAATAGCATTGGATCTGGCAAAGAAAAACGTACAAAAGATCTATATGTACATAAAAGATGTCCAAGATATATTATGTGAAAATTACAAGTTGTAGAACTGTGCATACAATCTTACTCATGTGTGTGGGGGTGGGGGCAGAATTTATATACTTGTATGTGAACAGAAAACTTCTACCAATGGTTATCTCCGGGGGGTAGAATATGGATTATGGAGAATTACTTTTTATTTCTTTTTATGCTGTTTGAATATTTTAAACACATAAACCTTCAATTGGTAATGACTTTTAACATTAATTAAATAATAAACATTTACACTTTAAAAAATTGCACAACCTTTTACCATGTTCCAACATCTAGTTAAACAGACCAAATGACTTTTTTCCTTTTGGTTTGCAGGCTGGTGCTCAGTCTGCTGAGCCACACTAGCCAGGGCTGTTTAATTTTTTAAAAATTTTATTTATTTACTTTTAGAGAGAGGGGAAGAGAAGGAGAAAGAGCAGGAGAGAAACATCAATGTGTGAGAGATACAGTGATTGGTTGCCTCTCGCATGCCCCCAAATGAGGACCTGGCCCGCAACCCAGGGATGTGCCCTGACTGGGAATCGAACCAGCTACCTTTCAGTTTGCAGGTGGGTGCTCAATCCACTGAGCCACACCAGCCAGGGCCCAATGTCTTTTCTACAGAAAATAATTATAGGCGCACTTGTGTGGCTTGTTATGAATGCAAGGCTGTTCAGCACATGAGACAAAGCAGAAGAGAAGGGGAAGCTAGGCCGGAGGTTAGTGGATTCACAGATCATGGATCTGAAGAGCTAATATATGAGGCTCTGTCTCGGGAGCATGCCACTCACCGCATCGGTATAGGTGTCTTCGGCCGGCTTCCACTCGCCCCCAGGGTAGCGACCCTCATTCTGATATACTTCATCTGTGAACTCCGTGTGACCCGCATCTGCCTCCGTCAGCAAGCTGCAGGCAAAGCTCAAGTTACCAGGAGAGAAATGGTAGCCAACAATCCCGGCTCTTTCCAATGGTCCGGAACCATCTACAGCCTGGACGGCACCAGTTCCCTCCTCACTCTAGCCCTGGGGGCTCTCCACTCCAAACTGCTCTTTGTACTAACAGCATTTGACATTCTTCTGATGAAGAGGCCTGCTGGAACAAGGAGACCTGAATTATGGGGAACTCCTCAGACTAGCAGGGTTGCTACTCTCTGTCATTAGGGTGGGAACGAGGGAAAAAGAAAAAGGACAGCTTCTTTCTTACAGGGACCTCATACTCCATATATCTGTTTCAGCTGAAGAGAGTCTAGCTTTTTCTCAGCAAAACTCTTGGCTAGCAGTTCAAAAACATGGACAGTCGTCCTTCATTCACCGTATTTTTAAAAACGGAGTGGAGACGGTCTCAAGAGGCCAATGTAGACATTTTTACTCATGGCTCACTCAGTCTATGTATCACAAACTGAAGGGAGGGGTTTAAATTTTCTGGATAGTTCCTAGACAGGCAGCCAAACCAGGTCATTTAAGACTCCAGACTCCATGTGGGCACTTGAGGAATCTATACTGACTCTCTGCCATTCCAATTTTTCTCATGGATATGGAACTATTCTGACAACCCACAGAGGAACGCACAGGGGTTCCAATGTTGACTCAAATCTTCTGCCAGGTATCCACTCAAGTGAGGTTTCTTTTTTCTTTACCATTTCTACGTCCTTTCCCTGCTATATTCTCCCCTAGAATCAAGCACTGGAAAGAAATCAGAAAACAAATAGCCCAAACCATTTATATAAATTGGGCTCATCCATCACTTCTCTGGAACCCAGAGAGGGGACAGAGCACCTGGCTGTTGCCTGTGAGGTCCCATCCAGGCCTGACACACTCTGGCCTTCCTGCTTTTCCAATCACAATGCCCCCTGCCTTTCCCTGTCCTCACTAACCTCCCTCCCTTATGTCCAATTCAAATCTCATTTCCCTTCTCCCTACTAGCGACCCCAGCTGCATCCAAAGTAAGCTCCCACGGGTTAGAAGCACTCATGGGCAAATGCTGGGTCTTAACTGACCAGACACGGCACACTCGTGTCCCTCCTCCCCTAATGCCTGTGTGATGACAGGAAACAAATGTGGACAGAGATTGTAAACTAGTTTGACATGTTCAAGTCCAAGTCCACAGCTTGTTTCCCTCAAACTCAAGTGTGCTGTCAGGAAGTGGAGGGAAGGAGCTGTTGGTAACGTTCAGAAACCAGGCTCTGGCTTCTCCCAGACGCCAGGGAAAACACACTTGCCATCCTCCACTGTTTCTTCTTTCTTTCCTTTTTAATAACAGCTTTTGAGATATAATTTACATATCATGAATTCACCCATTTAAAGGGCTCCCTCTATTGTTTCTTACAGATGTTCTAGCATAATAGTTGAATGCTGGCTCTAATGCCCAGGCTACACTTGTAACACTTACAGCCTGAGTGTCTTCGGATAACTTAACCCCTTTAGGTTTCAGTAAAGAGCAGATAATACTATTATTTGTTGGGAGATAAATCTCTGTGTGTGTCCTGAATTTCTGCACACGGGCCCCATAACTTTTGTTACAGGCTGTCTTTTCAAGGATGTTTACATGGGAAACTTTGGAAGTCAGAGATGGTGTTTTTGTCTGGGGCAAAGACCCAGCATGTTTACTACCCATTATAAAATATTTGGGTTCCCTAAACTCAGGGTTCCTCTCCTGTTACATAATCCATTGCATGTGCAAGTGTCATGTGATTGTCTTCCTGCCTCCCTGTGGGACCAGGAGCTCAAAGAGGCAGAGTAAATGTTCATGTTCAGGTGTTGCCATTGCTGTGGGCAATAAAGTCCTTAATCTCTGGAACAGGAACCCTGTGTCTCCTATCTGTATCTAGCACGTGACGTTGTTAAACTTGCAAGAAGGTAAAAACCTCAGATCCTTGATAATTTTTGACACTACGTATCTCATAGGGCTGTAGCCCATGTTCAGTAAGAGGATGTCAGTGCTTAGCACACAGCTCGACACATTCACACATAATAAGCTCTTCATAAATGCTAGTACCAGGGTCATTTTATGTGTGTTTGTCTTATAATGGAACAGTGATGACATCTTTTACATTTCTGTGAATTTCTATAGACTTACTCCTGCTTATTGGATGTTACATAAATATTACCAAAAACAATGATGGAGGAGATTCATTTACCAATTTCTAGGAAAAAGCTTCATTGCTATCATTTTTCTCAGAAAATGGAAAACTTACCTTCTCTCAGGATCAACTGTCCAGTTTCCTTCCCATTCCCAGCCTTTTGGGGGCAGAAAGAATTCCCTCTTGAGTTTTATTTTTCCTGTGACATCAGAAAATTTATGGCGACTCACTAATCCGGAGGTGCCCCATTTTCCAAACATAAGAGCTTGATTTTCATACTATTAAATAAAATAAAAATGGAGAAACATCACTAAAGAGCAAGAAACAGAACCAGCCCATGAATTTTCAAGTCTATTTAGGACTTAGGCTCAATAGCAATGGAAAGAGAAAAAGCTTTATACTCAAAAGGTATGGACCAAACTTTATCTATTACTGATTATGCAACTTAGTAAATTTTTTTATTCTTCTCGGTGTTCCCATCTGTAAACTGGGGATACCATAATACCATCTTCCTTATGAAGTTGTCCTGGAGTTCAGATGTGCAAGTGACTGTGAAAGTGCTCTGTGAGCAGTGGTGCATCATGCTGGCTGTTTCCATTATTATTTTGGATGGCTCCCCATTGTTCTCTGAACCTGATCTTTTAGAAACCTGCAAGAAGTCCTCAAGCCGTGAATATGGAGGCTTCTGAGTTTATTTGCAAGTTTGCTGCCTAGAAGTTGGGGCACATTTCATCACAGAAACAAATTTATAACTGATGCCACATTTCCCAGGCAGTCCACAAAGAACTCATTTGAAACGTGACAGTTGTTTGGCACCTAAAAGTTCTCAGCCTTCATCCCCCACGGTGGATAGACCAAGACCTTTTTGGAAGCAGGTTTAGTGGCAATAGCAGACTCTGGCTTACAGGGCACTTCTTTCTAAGTTAGAATTTAGAAATCTACAATGATCTGCCCTTTACCATGTCGACTATCAGAAGGGTTGAGACTTGCTAGGGTGAGTGTCCCTCTTTGGGTCCAAGCTAAAATTTCCATTTGTCTGCTGATGAGCTAATTGAGAAGATGATTTATGTAAGTGATAGGGGAGTTTTGGCTGAAGGAGGAAGGAAGAAGTTTGAGTATGGGCTGATGGGGAAATTGGGTTCAAGGACATATTAGTGCCTGCCTTAGATGTCGACTCTGAGCCCCGAGAGGAGATGAGTTTGAGGAGCAGCAAAAGGAGCTGTTGTCACAGGGGCTGTCAGACTGGAGAGCATGTGTGCAGCTCCTTTGGTTTCCAAGTGACAAAGACACAGAATGCAGGAACAAGGCGTCCCTACCACTTCTGCTTGGAAGCCAGCGTGGCTCTAGTAAAACCCAGGTAAGGAGCGTGGCACGGACAAGAGGGCGTCCGCAGCCATGGAGATGGGGGATTCGCATGGCTTTGATGCTGTCACCTTTAACCAGCAGTTTGGGGAAGGACTGTCAGCACATGGGGGTCACCTCAGAGCCTTGCAGAAATCTGGAAATGAGGTCTCGTAGTGGCACAGGAAGAAAAGAACCAAAGACCCTCCAGGTACTCACAGGCTGTTAGAATCTGGAGAAACTAGAGTCACACAAAACAAGTGAAATGGGTGGGTCATCTCTTTACATGAGTTAAAATGCCAGTTCACTCTTTGTGGGGAAAGATCTGGAAAAGGGAAAGGGTGAAAGGGACTTGTCGATCCTTGCTCAGTGCTAGCTTCTCCAGGCTTAGCTCCAGCCACAGACTTGGGCGGTAGGTGGAAGCCAAGAAGAGCTACAGGAATGCAGGAGTGAGCCTCCTCTGTGTGCCCTGATGCCCTCTACTTCACATTGCCCATATGACTGGACATCAACACCTGCCACTCAGGGTCGCCTCTGCAACTTCCAGCACATGCTCTATTTATATCCAAATGCATTTCTAAACCTGTACTGTAAGGACTTTTGTGTCTCTCCTGTGTTTTATTGTTTTTCAAAGTGGTCCCCTGATGGCCCATATCCACTCATGCTGGAATCACCTTTGGTGCTAATCCCTAACTAAGCTACGGAATGAGAATCCCTGGAGAGGCTCTGGCACTACGCATGCTTAACAAGACACCCAGCTTTACAATCATTGCACTAGATGATGTGATCCTTGAGGACACCATCAGTACCTGCCTCCATGCCTGGTATAAAGCCACCCACCATTCCCTAAAAGCTTAGATGGAGAGGTAGATGGATGGATGAATGGATTGATGGATGGATATGTGGATGGATATGGATGGATGGATGAATTCTGTTATCGTGTATTTATTTATTCATTCAATAAAATTTATGTGCCAGGTACTGCTAAATGAATGAAAAGTAAAAACAGAAGATGGCCGTGGGTTTCTTGCCCCACAAAACAGATCAGCACCCCAGTCCTGAAGCAGCTGCCAGGTATAATGTCGGGCAGCAGGAAACATGCATGAATTAGCTACAAAGAAAATAATCTCCCCATTCATTTGAGCATGAAGGCCCATCTGTAGAAGAATAGAGTTCATCCAAAAATTATCAGAAGAGACCCACTAAACACATCTAATAAATTTATAGCAATAAGCACTTTGAGTTAAAAATAGTACATAAAAAACAAATCCAAACAATTGCTTTTAGCTGTAAAGTTTGTAAAAATTATTTTCATTGGTTTAATTGAAATGAGGCTTTTAATACTAAGTGTACTTTTAACTCGGCAAAGTTTTCACAGATTAGCTCCATTGTCTTTGAAGTATTCAGGCAGCATTTTCTTTGTCCTCGAGCAAACCCACCTGAGGCTCCCCCTCAATGAGGAAGGGGGCTGCTGTGGCTTAAAGACTCCTGACCCCAAGCAGATTCTCAAGCTCTGCACTCCTCCACTGCCCTCATTCCTGGGTTGTCTGAGTGTGAATCGCTCAGCTGTGTCCCAGTGTTGACAATAAAACCCCAAGTCAGTCTCTCCCTATCCCCTGAGGTTCAGAACTGGGGTTAGGCAGTAATGAGGAGGCTGGTGGTTTAGATAAATGAATGTTTTCCCTAAGGATGAAAAGTGAGGGGCTTGCCGGCCAAGATGGAGGCGTAGGTAGACACCCTGTGCCTCCTCGCACAACCAAAAGACGGACAACAACAAATTTTAAAAGAAAAAACAACCAGAACTGACAGAAAATCGAACCGTATGGAAGTCCGACAACCAAGAAACTAAGAAACATACATCCAGACCGGTAGGAGGGGCGGAGAGGACTCTCGTGGCGGGGCGGCGG